>QFET01001446.1:0-14552 GCA_003316355.1 Tuber calosporum
TAGACTGAATCATATATCGTTGCCGGTTGCGCGATATAGATAGTCGAACCTTAACAGCTTGGGCTGGATAAAGTGGTGCAGCAGGGAGGTGTTAATTTCAACAGGAGTATCGGCGTCGGGGAAGCAGGGGAACCTCTCTGGCATTCGCCTTTATGCGAGCCGTCTTGCTGTCCACACTGACTTGGTTATGACATTGGCCAGGAATTCCTTCCAGTGGGATGACTTAGCCTTTTTGATGGCTTTGAAGTAGGCGTTGCAGTCTTGGCGACAAAGTGCGAATTCTCGGGTGTGTGGTGATAGCGGTGAGACCTGGAGGTACAGTGGAAGGCCTGCCTTAAGTGGGTCAGTTCCTGGATCCACCAGGGTTTAGCGTGTATGAACGGGCGTATATATGGAGTGTGACTATTATGCAGTGTGGTAAGGGTGCCCAGGTGCCTGGCAAGCCATTCGCCTACTAAAGAATCAGTGGGGTATGTGGGGGGAGGATGGATCTCAAGGGCCTTAACGCTGGGAGTGAGAGTGTCCCAATCAGTCTTGGACCAGTCCGGCGATGGGAGGGCAGCTTTAAGAAGGGGGGTCGTGAGGCTAAGGTATAGGAGAAGGTGGTCTGAGCCAGAGGATAGGGAACTTGTGTCCTATGTTTTGAAAAAGGGGATAAGGTGTTTGTTAGCGAATGCAAGGTCGAGAAAAGTAGGCCGTGAGCTATTGTCAAAAGGGAACCGTGTATACACCCCAGCAGTGGTGAGCAGGTGGAAGCCTAGCTCAGATCTGAGTTCAAAGTATAGTGAGGATAATACATATTCATTAGAGGAGACCCGACGTAAAGATTCTGCGGGGGGGTGGTGGATCTTGGGGTCACCTACAACGGGTGTGGGGAAGGTTTTGGGTTTGGGGGCATCTTGTGGGGTGGCGGTGCGTATCCTAGAAGATGTGCTATAAGTGGAGTAAAGGTTATATATCCTAAACCTATCCTGGTTAGAGTGAAATAAACCAGAAGGGGAAAAAATATCAACTGCTATCAAATCGGGGCGGTTATAAGAACAGTCAGGTAGGGAATAGGTCAATTGGAGCTCCGTGAGAACATAGGTGGCAACCTTCGGAGGGGTGCCAGGAACTGAAGGAGGGTAGAAGGCCTTAAAACCTGCAAAAGGAGGAAGTTGGTTGCGGTATACAGGCGGGTCTTGGAGAAGAACCACCTGTGGAGATGAGGAACAGGTTCTGGAGCTTTTAAAAAGGGAAAGAAACACAATCCAGCGTCAGTGGCAGTTGTGTTGGATAAAGGAAAGTTGCTTAAGTGAGGAAGGCTGGGGAGTGCGGTCGGGACTAGCCGTGGCGGTGTTCGATAGTACACTCACTAATCAGATGTGCTAGTAGCGGGAGGGGGGGATGAGGAGTCAGCCCCTGGTGTGATGGGGTTGACAGCCCTGGGACGAGGGGCCTTGAAGGGTCCAGCAGGGGGGGGAGCATGTGGGGTTGTAAGGTCCATTTGTAGTGAAGGGGGAGGAGTTAACGGGGCCCCTGGGACTTCCATACCGTTGGTGAAGTCCTCTCCTTCGACCATAGTGTCTATAGAGGGAAGAGGGGTTTGTGGGCATGATGCTGTAGGAGTGGTGTGTGACGTGCGGGTGCGGTCAGTCGTGGTCTGTGCCTCTCTACAGTTGGACCAGTGTAGGGGGCTGGCAGGACAGCAAGCAGCCACTGCCTTGAGGTGGCCGCATTGAGGGCATGTAGGGTTGGGGTACTGGTGGGAGGATCTGGGGTGAGATTAGGCACAGAGGGGGCAGGTGAATTCAGTGGCTTTGCAGGCGGGAGGGGGTTGTCCATAGTTCCAGCATTTATGGTACTGCAAAAAGCGATTAGTGGAGTGGGCTCTTACAACCCTGCGAGGGCGGGACAAGAGGTTGATAGAAGAGCCGAATCTAACAGCGTCAGCAGGCGAAACTGTCACAACTACCAAGGTAGAGTTCTTGAGGTCCCTTTTTTCAGGGTCAAGTTGGAGGTAGCGGGCCGAAAAAGGTACAACGTCGCCTGCATTGCAGAAGGACTCAGACAGGCCGGTGCAGAGTTCAGCCTGGTCTGGTGGGAGGTAAGGAATAGCGAGGCCATGTATGGCGAGTTGCCTAGTTGGGTGTAGGGCGAAAGGGACGAATGGAATTGTCGCCAATGCGAAAAGTGTTAAGGGTAGTGGATTCTAAGGGAAACCGAATCGAACTAGGCTTAAATCTTTCTTCCAAAATTGAGATTGTCTAGGCATGCTCGTAGGTAAAGATCTTGGAGTCAAAACTTGTTATATTGATAAGATCTGTTCTCCGTTGCTTGATGATGGCTAAAGCTGGGGAGGCACTAGGATTTTTATATCCCACGTCTAAGTGTTCGCTGACTACACCTATTTTCCATACAACTATGTACTTTCCCTCACAAACTATCTTTTGATGATCCGAGTGCGAAGCCGATTTCACACAGAGAGTATGGTTCCCCCCAAGGGCTTACGGACACATCAGAGCTCAGCTTTCTCTGAGTGTGTGGTACCCTTATCAGTCTAAGACTCAGTTCCTTCTTCTGCCGTTTAAACCAAGCAGTCCATCATAGGATCTACCAATGGTTTCTTACAACACCAAGTGGCTAACATGGTTGTCGACCAATCTGCTTCCTCCCAATACTACCGGCGGCTGCAGACGACTTTCAGGATAACTGGAGCTCACGATCAGTTAATAACATATCGTGGTTGCGGTGCCCCTTCTTCTCACCTTCTTCCGATAGGTCTATGGACCTTTCTAGGCTTGCAAACAGGGTCTAAGTGTGTTCTACGTGTTGCCCTGGAACCCACTTAACATATTCTCGAATTCGTGCAGAGTGTCACATCACCTTTGACAACCCCTGGCAAAAGCTGTACGGGAATGGTCATTCCTCTGCGGAGACAGATCCGATGCAGTTGATTCCAGCTGCATTAGGACGGTCGAGTCTCCCACTTCATATACAGGGTGCACAGCATCCATTAAGCCGGACGGCGACGATGTATATGGTGTTACGAGAAGGGCGCTAATTTATTACTTTATAGTGAGGGGATGTTTTGCCATAGGTGCCGGAGGTGACGTGTGGGCCCAACAACAGGGCCGGAGGGCTATGAGTAGGTTTTTCTGTGGATTTTTCGTATGAATGCAGTACTGAATTCAGTGCCTCATACACATGTAACTAATATGAGCTTGCTCCTCTGAGGATTCGTCATGAATCACTTTTGTAGGTGTTACCCTCTTTTCGCTTTTCTTTTATTTAAAATAAAATACAAAAATTATACCTTAAAAATAAAATAAACTCCTCTTTTTTGAACTCAACTTGGTAGGGTAAGAAACCTATCGGGTTTGCTGGGCCACTCTAGGGAAACCTTTTCCTTGTTATTCAACGTCTGCCAGCTTTGCATATCTGGATTCTCCCTATGAAACGCCTCGACCAATTCCTGTGCATGCACTAAGTGGTCTAGTTGTTCCCAAGTATTTTCATCTTCAGAACACCCAGTCCACTTCACAAAATACCGTAACTCACACATCTCTCAGTTCCGTCCACCCACTCGCCGGGTAAAAGAGATCATTTCACCCTTCACGATTCTTTCGATTTCCCTTTCAAAATCTGAATTGGTTTCTTCTACCTCGCGTGGAAGTTGTTCGCTTGCAGGTAGATTTTGATCTTCGATAAGGTTCCAACAGTGATACTTAAAATACAGGATGGATTTGCCACCTTGGGGATATTTCAAGTTTCTAGGC
The DNA here is from genome assembly GCA_003316355.1 of Tuber calosporum. Taxonomy (NCBI): domain Eukaryota; kingdom Fungi; phylum Ascomycota; class Pezizomycetes; order Pezizales; family Tuberaceae; genus Tuber; species Tuber calosporum. The sequence continues at coordinate 3,759 of QFET01001446.1, forward strand.
ACATTCTCACCGTTTTTCCAATACCTTGAACAGGCCATACAGCTTTGGGCTAAGCTCTTCGATGGTCACTTGGTGCGTATATTTATTGCATTTAAAATAACAAGGTGCCCGACCTTGATGTCTGGTTACTGCTTAGCCTTGCGGTTGTAATATTTGCTTATATTTTCCTGCGTTTGTTCCAACGCAGGTCTGACCTATTGGTGTATTGTTTCCATGCAGTGGGCATATAGCTGGGGGCCTGGATTCAGGGCTTCCCGTTCCTTCATCCATTCTGTTTATAGATGGAATCCATAGTTTGCATAGAAGGGTTACCTGACATATGCATTCGTTACTGAATTGTTGTAGGCATGCTCGGCTAATAGGATCAACTGGTAGCTGTCCTTTTGATCATAATCGACAAAATTCCTAAGGTATCCTTCCAGTACTTGGTTGTTCCTTTCAGTTTGTCAGTGAGTTTGGGGGTGGTATGCTGTTGACATCTTTCGTTTTAACCTTAGGCTTTTTCATAGGGATTCCCAGAATTCTCGAGAGAATTTTGCATCCATGTCGGATATGATTTCTGCCAGTAGACCATGTAGCTTGCAGACTTCCTTCAAGAATACCTTTGCAACTTCTTTTGCTGTTGCATTACTTTCCAGAGCTATAAAGTGAGCCATCTTTGTAAACCGATCCACGACTTCAATAATTGATTTTCTTCTTAGTGATTCTGGTAGTTATGTGATGAAATCGGTCAATATGGATGACGAGGCTGTGAATAGGACTTCTAGAGGCTGCAGCAGGCCGAACCGCGCATGTTGTGGGTATTTGTTATGTTGACATTCATCAGATGATCATACGTAGTCATTTATCCACCCTGTCAGTCCTCTCTAATAAAAGTCTCTGGTGACAATTTTCAGAGTGTACTCAGGTCCAAAGTGTCAAGCTACCTTGGAGTCGTGGCAGCCTTTGGCTATAGTTGTCTGCAGCTGTTTAAGCGATTCTTATAGTATATCAGTCCTTCAGTTACTGGCAAGTGACTTGGTAATGGTTTGCCCTCATTTATTAACACTTCCAATTGTTGCTTGCGTTACTGCCAGTCTTGATCGTTCTGGCCTGCCTCTTTAATGGTTTTTAATAATGTTTGGTCATATTTCCTAATATCAACCTTGGACATTATAGCATTAGACATTAGGATTATCCCTTTGTCTAGTCTTGCCTGAAGGTCCGCTTCATCAAGATACTCCTTTTCAGCCTGGTCCGCTTGCAAGTATGCAACCACTACCTGGGTCATTGTTGCAAATGATCGTCTGGGTTATATATCCTTGCGTCCAAATCCGCTCGTGCCCCTTGCAGTGTCTGCTAGACTGTCAACTTCTATCGCTTAGTCCATTTGTATGTGCTCATGGATCATTCGTGGGGTTCGGTCCCATTTGCGAACCTGGCAATCTTGGTTTCCATGATATATTATGATAACATTGACTTCTCCAGTGTAATCAGCGTCGATTACTCCTCCACCAATGCTGATCCCAAATTTGGTGGCCATTCCACTGCCTTGTGCCAACCGTGCATATGTTCCTTTTGGCAATCCGACGGAAATTCCCATTTCTACCAACCTTGGTCCTTAGGCCGGAATTATTCAGTCCTCTGGTGCGTAGAGGACGTGTCCGGCTGCCAGTCGGGACCCTTTTGGAGGCATTCGTGCTTTAGGAGAGAGTAATTTTATTCGTAAGAAATCAGTAGACTCAGTGCCAATTATTCTTTCCTCCCTGTCAGGCTGGTTTATGTGCACCAGTGTGATTTGGAAGTGAGAAGCCTTGAGTATTGACTGTTCGCTATGCGCAGCTCCCTCCTCTGGACGGTACTCAGGGTGTCGGCTTAGTGCATTTGGCTTTCGGCCTTGTTTTCCTGCTTGGTAGACAATTTTGAAATTGTGGTTCGCTAGTTGCTGTGCCCATCGTATTTGCCGCGGATTCCATACCTTAGTCGTAAGCAAATTCAGTAGGTTCTGGTGATCAGTGTATCATGTCACTGGTTTCTCTGTTCTGACCAGACACTGGTTCCACTCTTTTGATGCTTCCAGAATCTCCAATAGTTCCTTATGATCAAGCTCATAATTTCACGCAGCTGGGCTCAGCTTCCCTTCGTCGAAAGCCAACAGATGTAGCTTTTTGTGCTTAAACTGTGAGATGACACAGCCTAGTGTAAAATCGCTAGCATCTGTTTCCATAACTGTTTTTCTGTCAGGGTAAAAATGACAGAGTATGGTGGTGGAACTGAATCTTTTCTTGGTTTTTCAAATGCCCAGTCTTGTCCCAGCCACCAGCTGAATTTACTGGGGTTGCCTTTCAATGTTTCGCTTATTGGTTTGCAGATTTTGCAGAAATCTTTAAGGAAACGTTGGTAAAAATTAGCAAAGATAATGAATATTTGTACCTCCTTGACAGACCTTGGTGCCTTCCAATTTTTTATGCTTGTGACCTTTCTTTCACTCATGATGACTACATCAATTACCACAATATACTCAAAAAACGTCCTCTGTATTGACGTGAAAAAACGACTGGGTGGTTGAGACAGCTAGATGATATTCTTCCAAGCGAGAGAGTACCTTCTTAACCAGGTCAACGTGTTCTTTCTCTGTCTTGGAGTATATTAGGATGTCATCTATGTAGACTACCACTCCATTATGTAAAAATTCACCAAGAATTTTGTTCATCTCGCCTGGAATGAGGGTGGCGCGTTTGGCAGCCCAAGGGGCATTACTTAGTAGTCCAAGTGGCCGTATCGGGTCCGGAATGCGGTTTTCCACTCATCTCCTTCCTTTATTCGCTGAAGGTGATAGCCATCTTTTAAGTCAAGTTTTTTGAATATTTGGGCCCCAGCCACCCGGTTGCGCAGCTCGCTCATTAGGGGTAGCGGTTATTTGCTGGCCACTGTCAACTTATTCAACTGAAGGTAGTCCACACATAGCCTGTTTGAACCGTCAGGTTTAGACAGAACTAAAATTGGAGCCCCAGCAGGAGATTTGCTATTCACAATTTTCCCTTGCTCCTGCATTTTCTGCAGGGATTTGCTAAGCAAATCCAGCTGGTGGGCTGACATGGGATATATCGGGCCGCTTGGCGGTACCGCGCCAGGTATCAAGTCAATGGCGTAATCAAACGTTCTTATTCCCTCTACTTTCTCTGCCGTTTCTGTTGCAAAAACCCTCTTGAATTCATGGTATTCCTGAGGTATTTGCAGAATCTCTTTTGACTCGGGGGTGGGTGCTATTTTGATTCTTCCAATGTATCGTCATTCTGAGTTGTATGACCTGGTCTTGTCCCATTCAAATGTCAAGTATATACCTTCATCATTAATATGACTTTGGCATTTCTCTTCTTAAAATATCCATTTTTAGGCATCCTCAATGTGCCTAATGCGATGTTCTGCATTCCACCATCCAAATAGGAAGATTAGGTCATATTTGCTAGCATTTGCAATTTCGCAAGAAGTGTGAGATCATTGTGCATTGCTTCAGATCTCTAAGAGAATAGGATGAGTGTAGTGTTTTCCCCCATTTGCTGCTATGGTTCCTTCAAAGGTGTAAATGTCCAAGCCACTTGTACGGGTGTGGTATGGTAAGCGATGTTTGTTAAACAGGTATTGGTTAATTAGGAATATGTTAGACCATGAGTCTAATAAAACACTGATTGGGATCCGTTCTCCATTTGCTTCGATGGTTGACCTGCCCTTTTGGGCAAAAATAATAAGGCGGGGCAGGTGCTTAGTTTATATTTCTTTTAATAGGGCAACAAGGGGCCTGTGCAGGTCTTCTTTATGACATTTTCGTTCTTGTAGTAACTTTGGGTGTTTGTTATCATGCACGCACGGTTTCGGCTATTTAAGCCTCCTCAGACAAACTAAAATCTCTGTCTTTGATGTACTGGGGAGCCCACTACTAGTGGTCTTTACCACTTGCCGAAGGGTTCGCATACACCTGCCCTTTGCCCTTCTTGGCCCACGCTTTTGTATTCACTGAAGCCGTACTCGTTTCAATTTGAGTATAACAGGGTATTTGGTCTCCGGGGATTCTTCACGCATAGCCTGCTTTACCCCAAGAATATATCATGCCTATTCTGTCCACAAAGCCGTAGTCCAGGTTCGGCACGGATTTACCCCGCTCCTTTTAGTGTGTGGAATAGGTGGTCGTAGTTACTCCTTCTATTCCACTTCATTTTTCTTGATGTCAGGAATCCTGTTCCGTTTCTCCAACTATTCCGTTGTCCAGCCGACCTGTAATATATTTCGTTCCTGGAAGGTTTCTCTAGATCCAGGCTAGACTGATTTCCCCTTGTCATACTTAAGAAGTCCCTAGTCAACCCTGGTCTGTCCACTCTTCCTTGGATTTCTCATAAGCTTCTAGGGCTTTATAAGGATGCGGGTTTAGTTTACCGTCTTCGGTACTGAGGTCTGATATACATCAAATGTGGCACTCCACATTGTTCTTTTTGGGTTTCAGGTTCCCAGAGTTAGTCCGGGACTACAACGAGCCACCGTCCAAGGAACTCGCTTCTTGCTCGCCTGCTATTCTTAGGTCTGCGATACTCCCATAGGTCAGGATTGCCTTTCGTGACTCTCACTTTGGTTTTGAGTTTCCCACTGAGTAGTGCATAATACCTGCTAGTAGGATCTGGTAAAGGTAGACCCTCCTTGTTGATTACGGTTTCGGTAAGGGGGCCATAACCGAGTACCCGGGAGCCGTTACTGTCGGTGTCTGGAAACCTTTTTTAGGTTTCATCCATGTCGTCCAGTTCCCAAATCCTGGGCTAGATGACCTGGTTCACACTAGTCGTAGCATCGTGTTGCCCCTTTGTTATCGGGGGTCGTCGATATTGGGCTTTGAAATTTCCTTTTTTCTACCATATAACCGATACTTGGGCCTGTTTCCTGCAGAACTTCCAAGTATGTTTGGCCAACGTGCAACGTGTGCATTGGTTGGCTTTCTTTCATTCTTCAATTTTGTCCTTAGGCATTCCTTCATGAGCGTCAATCCAATTTGTGTACTCAACCTTTCCATCAGCTGGGGCTTTTTTCACTCTTTACGTTTGTTTTTTCAATTTGTAGAAAGCTTTTTCTTCTACCATATAGGGACTCCGTTGCTGCTACAACCACAGTGAAAGAAAAAACCACACCAAATCTTTCACCCAGCTTCCACCTCATTGGCTAAAAACAATTATCACCGCTTCCCCTCCCCCTTTAAAGACTTTTTATACAGAAATTGCCCTCTATTATTGGTTTCCCATCTCCTTTTATCAACTGAGTCCCTGCTTTATCACCTCTGATGCCTCCACGCCTAAGTGGCAGGTGTAGGGGGGCTGCAAACCCGCTGGAACCCCCTTCCAACCACAAAAGATCTTTGAAAACCTATACTCGCCTACAGACACCCCCATGGATGAAAATGCCATGGAGGAAACTCCTTCCCCAGTCTAGACAGTTGGAGGCCCGGGACCATACCACTCCAACACCGATGCCTCAGCCTTCCTCACCCTTGAACAAATACCCCCCACCATAGAATCACTAACAAGGAGACTCTATGCCGTCAACAAAGTACACAATGAAGTTCCAGATAAGCTTGACACCCTAGAGCAACACCTTATGGTGGTCAAAGAACGTCATATCCAGGACACCAAAGACCTACACTCCTTGATCTCCAGCCTAACCAACAAAGTTGCGCAACTTCAGTCACAGCAACTCCTACAACAACCAACTACCACACTATAATACACACTACCTTCAACCACCACTACACAAACCTGGGCCCAAAGAGCTGCCAAAGCTTCCCCAGTCAAACCCTCTACCACTTTACCCACCAAGAACTCAATCACTGCGCCTCTCACCAAACGCGACCATATGATTATCATTGAGAGAGATGGCACAGCACTACCTAATGACACCAACCACCCTACCATTCGCGATACAGTCAACACTGCAATCAAGTAACAACTGATCTCTAACATGGAGTTCACCCCCAACCAGCATGTACGCCTTATTACCAAGGACAACATCCCAGTCTCCTCTGTTCTCAAAAACCACCGCTTTGCCATTGAGGAGGCTATTAGAGCCTCATCCCAGCTTCCAGTTGCCTCAGAAAGGATGAGATCTGGCAGAAGGTTATCATCCACGGCATACCCACTACCTCTGCCTTCCCCACAGTCCAAGCAGAGATTGAAGCATTCAATCCAGGCACCCACCTCCTACACCAACCCAGACGGCTCACCACCCAAGCCCAACGTCAGCATAAAGCAGCTTCAGCTATGGTACTCATAATTGCCGGCAAAGAACTAACAGACAAAGCCCTCAACAGAGGCCTCTCTCTCTTTGGAATAAGGTTCCAGGTGCAACGCTACCTTGCCTTTGGACCTTACACTTAATGCTCCAGATGCCTGGAATTTGGCCACAACCCAACCCAGTGCACCAGAACCCTCCACTGCGCAATCTGTTCCATTAAACATCCTGTTTACCTCCACACATGTGGCAGATCTGAGTGCCACACCAAGGGCTAGCCATGCCTTCATACCACCATCAAATGTCTCCACTGCGGCAATAATCACCTGGCTACCTCCAAGCAGTGTCTAACTTACCTACATGTACACTAAGAAGCAACTGAGAGATGGAACAGGGCTACTTAGGTTTTCATAATATTATTTCCTTATATTTGTGAGGCTTGTGGCGGATGGGAGGATTTATTTTGTTTAGAGGTTGTTAACGTTTATGACGGTGGTCCACTCAAAAGCTTCTACAAACATATATGAGATGGTGGGCAAAGACCTGGTGCAGGAGGTGCACCTTACATGTATGTTAGTTGCCGCTTCATAGCCTCTGGCTCCATAAGTGTAATGAGATATAATATTAATAATAAAGAATGCAAGCAGGTAGGTTTTTCGTTTTGTATTCCCTTCTGTGGTCTTGCTAGGTTTTGATTCCACATCCCGCTTTCTCTTCTGGGAGTCACTTTTTCCCTGGTCAATTTACCGGAAAAGCCCTTCTTGTTCCTTGAACGATTCCTCGGCGTTGGTAACACTGTGTACTACTTTGATCCATTCACTATCCAAGTCATGATTTTTATGTGATAGCGTACACATAGCCTCGATAGGAAGTTTCCGCTGAATCATGGTTCACCAAGCGATGCCGGATACTTCTGCCTCGATGTAGTGGTTTTCCATGTTAAGGAGTTACTGCTCTATGTCCCCCGTATACCACAACTTTTCCTTCTCTGCTAAGGCTTTTTGTGCCTAGTGCAGTACAGTGAATCGATTTGTAACTTCGGCTTGGAAAGTGATCCAGAGGTGATAAGCCTCATGTTTTGGGAATCCGAGGTCCCCAGTCATTTTCTTCTGAAAGGTTATCGAGAATGGAGCTACCACGGTTCCTTCTACTCTTCATAATTCATACTTGATGCATTCTTCATCGTTTTCCCATTGCCATGGGTTTCTCCGTAAATAGTCATCGCAATTTAATAGCCATACTCGCACATCCTGAGTAGGCTTATTGTCAAACTTATGTGGTGGATCCGCTTGTCGTCGGTTAGTCCAGAATAATGCTTGCCCCAGTCTGTCCACCCATGCATCAGCTACAGATTCGAAGTTTCGACTTGGTCAGGGTCTTCTTGATGGCGCACAACCTCATCGTGCAGGGCCACCTCCCTCTTCAGACCCCGGGTAATCGTCTCCCGTGTTGGGTGCGTTCGCATGATGAGCTCGGGGTGGTTCCTTTCTGCCATTACCGTTTCCGTCACCTCGATTCACTGCTTTTCTCTAGTCTATCCTAGTAAAGAACCGGAACTCTTCTCCTCCATCGGCCGTGGTTCGTCTTTCCAAACCCGGATTTTCCACTGGCTGTGGAGCCACAGTTTCCCACACGCTTGGTGGGTTCTTCGCAACTTGTATTTGCACCAAAGTTTCATTCATCTGAGTCATCATTCGATTTACTTGCACCTATGCGGCATTGTGCATGACTACATAGGCTTCCCTTTCCACCCGCTCCTGTTCGAGGCGCTGGTGAAGTCCTCGTAACACCTCTCTGATCCTTTCATGTTCTTTTGATGCAGCCACTTGTCTTTGAAGGAGTTCTACTTTTTGCCTCGTCAACACCTGTTCTAGCTGGCGGTCTCGATCCAGCAACTCTTGTCCTGTTGCCCCAATATTAGCATATTGTTGGGCACTTTACCTCTTCGTGGTGTGCAGCCGGTTTTTCCTGCGCCCGCAGCTTTGCCAACAGCCTTAGGGTGGTTGCGTCTTGAAGTGGAGCGCTTTCAGTTACTAACATTTCAAGTCCCGAATTGACTTGTTTTAACTCTTCGCCAATGATTTGCTCCCCACGGCTTATCGGTTCAGCATGGTGCAGGAGTTGGTTTGCCTTATCCTGAGCTTGACCAGAGAGTTCACGGTAGGCCAGGTCTTGCATATCAACTGATTTCTGGAAGGTACGATTGAAGCAGCTCATTACCTGGACTATGCGTTCTGCTAACCTATCCATAGCTGGATTTCTGGCGTCTGGAGGACGGGGAGTGCTTGGTCGAGTTCATGGGGCTGACTTTCTGACTCCACTTGGCTGTGACAGGTGGTGGAGTACCAAAGGTGCCCTGGAGCGTGCAGCTGCATGGTCGCTTCCAACCATAGAAACTTCTTCTATGTCAGACAAGGCTTGGTCTGTTTCGACAGTCAATTGTCGGGACATCTTGATTTATTGGGACTCTGTATGTTTTCCTAGTCGCCAAATTGATTTGGTGAAGGAGGGAGAGGTAAAGCTGAAATAGCTGGTGTTTCCTTCTTCTTCAGTATCGTAGTCTTGGAACGGTTTCCACAGGAAGGTGGGACCGTAGAAGTGTTCGTATATATCTTGGAAATCTGATTAGGTAGGGAGGAGTAGGGGATTGGTGAACCAGCAGGGTTCCACAGGTAAATAGAATTGAATCTCCGATAGGGAGTTTTTAAGTATTTCTTCGAATGAGGAGTGGTATTTTGAGGGACGTGGTTCAAGCAAAAGATTGTCGAAGAGTGAGTAATCAGCTAGGAGCTTTTGTGATTCCTCAGGTTTGATTAAAAGGTATCCAGTAGTCATGTAAAAAGCTATGGTAACAAGAGAAATATCAATATACTGTTAGGGGTAGTCGATTTTAAGGGCAAGGGAATCGAAGTAGGCTTCAATATTTCTTCGTAAATGGAGATTGTCTAGGAAGGCTCGTATGTAATGATTTTTGAGTCAAAACTTGTGATATTGATATAATATCTTTTCCGTTGCTTCATGATGGCTAAAGCTCAGGAGGTACTTTGAAATTTATATCCCACGTCTAAGTGTTCGTGGACTATAACTAATTTCCATAAAACGATGTACTTTCAATCACAAATTATCTTTATGATGATCCGAGTGCGAAGCCGAGTTGACCCTGAGAATATGGTTCCCCCCCACGGCTTACGGAAACATCAGAGCTCTGCTTTCTCTCAGGGTGTAGTACCCTTATTAGTCTGAGACGCTGTTCCTTCTTCTGCCGTTTAAACCAAGCAGTCCATCATAGGATCTACAAATGGTTTATTAGAACACCAAGTAGCCAACATGGTTGTCGACCAATCTGCTTCCTCCCGATACTAGCGGCGGCTTGCAGACGGCTTTGAGGAATACTGGGGCTCACGATAGGTCCAATACCATATAGTTTTGTCCACACCTCCTTATCGACTTGTCCCGATAGGTCTATGGACCATTCTAGGCTTGCAATTAGAGTATAAGTGTGTTCTCTGTGTTTCCCAGGAACCCACTAAACATATTCTTGATTTCGTTCAGAGCGTCCCGTCACCTTTGACCATCCTCAGCGAAGGCTGTACAGGAACTCTCATCCCTCTGCAAACACTGGTCCGATGCACTTGATTGGAGTTGCATTGGGACGGCCGAGTCACCCTCTTCCTATACCCGCCCCACAGCATCCGGTCTGGCAGGCAGCGATGATGCATATGGTGTTACGAAATGCGCGCCAATTTAAGACTTTTTAGAGAGAGGACCTTTTGGCCTTAGGTGCCGGAGGTGACGTGCGTGCCCAACAACAGGGCCGGAGGGGGGTATGAGCAGGTTTTTCAACACATTTTTGTTATGAATGCAGTACTGAATTCAGTGCCTCATACACATGTGCCTAACAAAAAGCTTGGTTCAGCTAGAGTTCCATGAACTCATAGTTGGGGGAGTAGGCGGTGATCTCGATGAAGAGGTTGGTTCCAAGGAGGGTAAGGGAGCATCTGCTATTGACCGCGGCTGTAAAAGCAAGGGGGTGAGGGCAGTTGGCTTGCCTGAGCACAGTGGCAACCAAGTTGGGGCCAGTAGCAGCTATGATAAGAGCTTCTTCATGAGGAAGGGGAAGACTACCGGGTGAGAAAAAGTGACGCACTGTAGCAGGTAATCGGTAGGTCCTTACTCAGGACGGCGACCGAGATTCAGCACAGGGAGTTGTGCTGCCGTAGCAGCTTTTTTCCCCGTATTCTTACCCTTAGCACTGGCCGGTTGGCCAGCAGCGATGGCAGCATAGGAGGCAGGGGGGCGAGTTTTGGTGTATTCAGGGTCTTGGTTACCAGGGAGGAAAGAAGATGGGCCAGGGTATTTCACCTTATTGTAAGTCTGAGCTTGCCAGGAGTGTGGGAACTTGATAGCAAATGCTGCTGGGTTGCCATACCAGGCCTTGGTTTTGGTGTCATAGCGGAGTGTTTCGAGATCGAATAGGCTTGTGCGAGAGGGTTGTAGGGCAGCCTGGGGGCTGGGTTTCAGGCGGTTGGATTTTTCAGTCAAATGTGAGGC
>QFET01001447.1:0-29526 GCA_003316355.1 Tuber calosporum
GGGTGGGTGGGGGAGGTCCACTGGTGGTAGAAGAGCAGTGACCCTGGCAGCCAGGTCTCTGACTGATGCCCCTAGGTTGGCAAAGGGAAGGGCGGGATGGAGCCGGGAGTGGCAGCGTGGCGGGCGATGGTTCCTTCAAGGCATTCTAAGCGGGTGTCGATTGCGCCAATACCTGTGATCAGGTTACAGGACAGTGGGATGAGTACTAATTCACCAACCGTGAGGTCCTTGAGGTCAGCGTCCCACAAACGTGGAAACAGGTCCGGGTTAGGATCCATTGAAGGCCTGAGTTCATCATAGAGTTGCCTTAGGAGTGGAAGATTAGGATCCCGGCGTCGGCGAGACTGTGATGCTGATGAGGAGGCAAGGCCAGACACTTCAGCAGCGGGTGCAATGGGGGGCAGTGGAACTGGGACGGCCACAGTAGGGGTTGCAACGCTCTAAGGTACGGGATTGGGGCCTAGAGGCCCTTCCGGGGTTGTGACTCATCCTTCTTATAAGATGAGTCAGGGGAAGTGCGGGTTCACTTATAGGTGAAGCCTAAGTGAAAACCGAAATTTGGTGTTTCGTGATGGTTGCCACACAAATCACTGTGGTTTTGTGTGGCCGAATGAGGTAGAGTTTTTAAGCAAGAGGAAAGGAACGGGCGTGGAGTGTGAGAGTTGCGCAACATATATATATTATTATTATATCTCATTACGCTTATAGAGCCAGAGGCTATGAAGCGGTAACTAACATACATATAAGGTGAACCTGCTACACATAGTCATTACCAACCGCCTCATATATGTTTGTTGCAGCTTTTCAGTAGACCCCCGTTATAAACGCTAACAACCCCTAAACAAAACAAATCCTCCCATCCACCTTAAGCCTAACAAATATGAGGAAATTACAGTAAGAAAAGCTAGGTAGCCCTGTTCCTTCTCTCAGTTGCTTCTTTGTGTGTGTGGAGGTAGGTGGGATACTCATTTGAGGCAGCCAGGTGTTCATTGCCGTAGTTGAGACACTTGATGGTGGTTTGAAGGCATGGCTTGCCTTTGGTGGGGCAGTCACACCTGGCACAGGTGTGGAGGTGAGCAGGGTATTCCAAGGAACAGATTGTGCAGTGGGGGGTTCTGGTGCACAGGGTTGGGTGGTGACTAAATTCCAACCATGTGGAGCATTGGGTTACAGGACCAAAGGCAAGGTAGCGTGGCACCTTTAACCTTCTTCCAAAGATTTAGAGGCCTATGTGGAGGGATTTGTTTGTTGGTTCTTTGCCGGCAATGGTGAGGACCATAGGAGATGCTGATGTGGTCTGACACTGGGCTTCTGTATTGAGTCATCTAGTTGGGGGTGGCAGGTAGGTGGCTGGATTGAAAGCTTCAATCTCAGCTTGGACAGTTGTAAAGGTAGAGGTGGTTGGTATGCCATGGATGATGACCTTCTGCCAGATATCATACTTTGTGAGGCTATTCGCAGCAATAATGGTGGTTCTGATAGCTTCCGCAATGGGAAAGCGGTGGTTTTTGAGACCGGTAGAGGCAGGAATGTTGTCCTTATTGATAAGACGGACATGGTGGTTAGGGGTAAACTGAATATTGAAAACCAGATGTTTCTTGATTGCAGTGATGACTGTATGGCGAATGGTAAGCTGGTTGGTGTCATCAGGTAGTGCAGTGCCATCCCTCTCAATGATAATCGTAAGGTCGTGTTTGGTAAGGAGGGTAGTGGTTGGTATCTTGGTATTATTATTATTATTATATCTCATTACACTTATGGAGCCAGAGGCTATGAAGCGGTAACTAACATACATGTAAGGTGCACCTCCTGCACCAGGTCATTGCCCACCGTCTCATATATGTTTGTAGCAGCTTTTGACTGGACCCCTGTCATAAAAGCTAACAACCCCTAAACAAAAGAATTCCTCCCTTCCGCCATAAACCTAACAAGTTATAGGAAATAATAGTAAGCAAACCTAAGTAGCGCTGTTCCATCTCTCAGGTCGATCTTGGTGTCGGTGTAGGTAAGTGGGAGTCTCCTTAGAGGTAGGCAGGTGATCATTGCCGCAGTTGAGATATTTGATGGTGGTATAAAGGCATGGCTTGCCCTTGGTGGGGCAGTCACATCTGCCACAGGTGTGGAGGTAAGCAGGGTGTTCCAAGGAGCAGATTGTCCAGTGGGGGGTTCTGGTGCACTGGGTTGGGTGGTGGCCAAATTCAAGGCATCTGGAGATTTGGGTGTTAGGTCCAAAGGCAAGGTAGTGTGGCACCTTAAACCTTCTGCTAAAGAGAGAGAGGCCTCTGTTGAGGGCTTTGTTTGTTGGTTCTTTGCCGGCAATTGAGAGGACCATAGCTGAGGCTGCTTTTTCCTGACGTTGGGCTTGGGTGGTGAGCCATCTGCGTGGGCGTAGAAATTGGGTGCAATAATTGAATGCTTAAATCAAAGATTGGACTTTGGGGAAGATAGCGGTGGTGGGTATGCCGTGGATGATAACCTTCTGTAAGATCTCATCCTTTCTGAGGCCACTGGCAGCTGGGATGGTGGCTCTGATAGCCTCCTTAATGGCAAAGCGGTGGTTTTTGAGAACAGTGGAGGCCAGGATGTTGTCCTTGGTAATAAGGGGTACATGGTGGTTGGGGTTGAACTCAATAGTGGTTATCAGTTGTTACTTGATTGCAGAGTTGACTGTATAGCGAATGGTAAGGTGGTTGGTGTCATCAGGTAGTGCTGTGCCATCTCTCTAAAAGATAATCGTACAGTCGTGTTTGGTGAGGAGGGCAGTGATTGAGTTCTTGGTGGGTCGAGTGGTAGGGGGTTTGACTGGGGAAACTTTGGCTGCTCTTTTGGCCAAGGTTTGTGTACTGGTGGTTGAAGGTAGTGTGGATTGTAGTGTTGTAGTTGGTTGTTGTAGGAGTTGCTGTGACTGAAGTTGTGCAACTTGGTTTGGACTCTGTTGCCGTTACCACCACAGCGAAAGAAAAAACAACTGCAAATATTTTGCCAAGCTTCCACCTCATTGGCTAAAAACCAATTCTCACCGCTTCCCACACCCCCTTTAAAGACTTTTTATCGTCAAATTGCCCTCTATTATTTGTTTCCCATCACCTTTTATCACCGGAGTCCGCGTGTTTTTACCTCTGATGCCTCCACGTCTAAGAGTCAGAGGTAGGGGGGCTGGTAACCTCCTGGCAACCCCTTTCAACCACAAAACATCTTTAAAAACCTATCTTCGCCTACTGACACCCCAATGGATGAAAATGGCATGGAGGACACCCCTTCCCCAGTCTAGACAGTTGGAGGCCCTGGTCCATCCCCCTCCAACACTGATGCCTCCACCTTCCTCACCCTTGAAGGAAGACCCCCCACCATTGAATCACTTACCAGGAGACTCTATGCCATCAACAAAGCACATATGAGGCATCAGATAAGCTTGACGCTCTATTGCAAGACCTGCTGGTTGTCCAAGAACGCAATATCCAGGACACCAAAGACCTCCACTACTTGATCTCCACCCTTACCAACCAAGTTGCGCAACTTCACTCACAGCAACTCCTCTACCAACCTACTACAACCTTACAATCCACCATACCCCCATCCACCACCACCCAAGCCTTGGCCCTAAGAGCTGCACAAGCTTCCACAGTCAAACCACTTACCACTCTACCTACAAAGTCAACAACTACTTCCCTCCTCACCAAACACGACCGTACGATTATAATTGAGAGAGATGGCAGAGCCCTACCAGAGGACACCAACCATCTGACCATTCGCGATACAGTTCACGCTGCAATCAAGAAACAACTGATCTCCAACATTGAGTTTACCCCCAACCACCATGTCCTCCTTATCACTAAGGACAACATTCCTGCCTCTAGTGTTCTCAAAAACCACTGCTTTGCCATTGAGGAGGCTATATGAGCCACCATTGCTGCCCCCAATGGCCTCAAAAAGGAGGAGATCTGGCAGAAGGTCATCATCCACGGTATACCCACCACCTCTACCCTTACAACTGTCCAAGGTGAGATAGAAGCTTTCAATCCAGACACCCCCCTGCCACGCCCACCTAGATGGCACACCATAGAAGCCCAGCGTCAGACCAAAGCAGCATCAGCTATGGTCCTCACCATGGCCTACCAAAGAACCAACAGACAAAGCCCTCAACAGAGGCATGTCCCTCTTTTTTAGATGGTTCAAGGTGTAATACTACCTTGCCTTTGGTCCTGAAACCCAATGCTCCAGATTTTTGGAATTTGCTCACCACCCAACCCAGTGCACCAGAACCCCTCTCTGCGCAATCTGATCCTTGGAACACCCTGCTCACCTCCACACCTGTGGCACATCTGACTTCCCCACCCAGGGCAAACCATGCTTTCACACAACTATCAAATGTCTCAACTGCGGCAATGAACACCTAGCTACCTCTAAGGAGTGTCCCACCTACCTACACACACACCAGGAAGCAACCGAGTGAAGAAACAGGGCTTCTTAGGTTTTACTACTTTTATACCTTTATATTTGTTAGTCTTAAGGCGGATGGGAGGATTTCCCTTGTTTAGGGGTTGTTAGCGTTAATGACGTGGGTCCACTGAAAAGATGCAACAAACATATATGAGACGGTGGGCAATGACCAGGTGTAGGAGGTACACCTTATAAGTATATTAGTTACCGCTTCATAGCCTCTGGCTCCATAAGCGTAATGAGACATAATAATATTAATAATGCTCAACTTGGTTGGTAAGGGTGGAGATTATGGAGTGTAGGTGTTGGGTGTTCTGGATATGACGTTCTTGGACCACCATCAGGTGTTGCTCTAGGGCGTCAAGCTTATCTGAAACTTCATTGTGTGCTTTGTTGACGGCATAGAGTCTCCTGGTAGGTGATTTCATGGTGGGGGGTCTTTCTACAAGGGTGAGGAAGGTGGTGTTAAGGGTAGTTGATTCTACGGGCAAGAGAATCGAACTAGTGTCAAATCTTTCTTTGTAAACCGAGATTGTCTAGGAAGGTTCGTAGGTAAAGATTGTAAGTAAAACTTATGATAATGATAAGATATCTTCTCCGTTGATTTATGATGGCTAAAGCTCGGGAGGCACTTCAATATTTATATCCCGCGTCTGAGTGTTCGCGGACTACAACTCGGTTACATATAAACAGATATTTTCTTCCCAACCTTTGTATACAACACCTACTGTCTCCAAGACCACCCCTATAATTTTACTCAACATCCACCTCTTCTACATTTTCCTCCACAGAGAATATTGTATAATAATTCACTTTAATTACTTCTACAACTTTTCAGAACTCAATTCCCACTTTTGCCCCCATCTTGGCACACTTTCTTGATTTTACCCCTATTTCTGCTCCTGAAAATTGGATATCAGGCTACCACACCCACAGTTTTAGAGCTCTTGCTCACTAACTTTGCCTAACTCTTCGTGAGTCTACTATTGACTATTTAACCAGTTTTCAGCTAAGCTGCTTTTCTTATCCCCACTCGTTTATTATTTGTTTTCCTATTTTTCCTGTTTGTTTGCATTTTTGATTTGGTTTTTCACACTTGTGTTCCATATTAGGTTGCCTTGTCAACCTTACTCTATCCGATCTTAGCCCCTTCTAGCAACTATCTGACTTAGCAATATTCGCATTTTTCAAACATTTATGCCTGCACATCCACCACTTAGTGGAGTATCCTCCTCCAAAGTACCCTTGAATGATGCAAGCTCCTAGTATTCTTTTTCCACCCTAGCCCCCAGCACTCCCCCAGGTAGACAACCTCCAGCTCATCCTCCTACTGTGACCACAATCAGAGGTTACAGAAGAAGCACAATATTGTCTTCTTATATTTCCCCCCAATTTCAAGATAGCTGCACCTTTAGTCCACCCCCTCCAACTTCTGCTCAAGTAGATCGACCAGTTATTTTTGAAGGATTATTTCATGATATTATTAACCACATAAAGGAATACCAAGGACTTTTTACTACCACAGAGGAGGACTTTCTAAACTATTTACTGCTGACTATAGGCAGTTATCCTGACAACTACATTCCTGATGCTGCCCCAATTGCCCCTTCCTCCTCTCCCACAATTCCTCAGGTTATTGAAACCAGATAGACCAAACAGGAGGAAACCTTAAGCCATATTCTTACCAGACTTGACCAACTGTCATCTACTACTCCTACTACTCTCCTCCAAACTGCAAAGAAAACATGGGCTAACTTAGTTGCACAGGATACTCCAACAACTGCTACTGGTCCACCTACTACCAAAGCCTCCAAAAGCGCCCAGAACCTACCCCAGAGCCTGAGAGAACCCTCATCCTGAAGCCAACATTTCCTACTACCGACTTCAACCCACTCCAGATCTGAGAGTCAATCAACAGTGTTTTGATGAAGGCCAAACTGACTATTACTGTTGTTCTTGTTAGACTTTCTGTCAATAAAAATATAGTAATTGAAGTAAAGCCTGGCAACACTGCTACTGAGCTCAAAGAAAAGGAAAGTATTTGGAATTACCTAGTTCCAGGATTACAGGAGGTGGCTATCAGGCAAAGATGGTATAAAGAAATAGCACATTCTGTTGCAACTGGCTTGTTTGTGGCAGATAGTGAGGAAAAGCAAATGGTAGTTAACAAGGAGGTTATTGAGACCTACAAAACACATATGCAACTAGGTGCCCCACCAAGATGGCTAACTAGACCTGAGGCCAGCGTAGAACTAGCAGGAACATCCATAGTGTTAAGGGTAGTCGATTCTAAGGGCAAGCGAATCAAGCTAGGCTTAAATCTTTCTTCTTAAACGGAGATTGTCTATGAAGGCGCGTAGGTAAAGATATTGGAGTAAAAACTGATGATATTGATAAGATCTCTTCTCCGTTGCTTGATGATGGCTAAAGCTCGGGAGGCACTACGATATTTATATCCCGCATCTGAGTGTTCGCGGAGTAGAACTGGTTTACATATAAGCACTATTTTCTTCCCAACATTCGTCGCTTAATCGGAGAGCGAATCCGCTTTGACCCTGAAACTTTCTCTTCCCCCACACAGCTAATGGTATGATCAGAGTTCCCGACTTCTCGGCGGGTCTGGACCCACTTAGTCTGAGTTGTCAACCTTCTTTCGGCTGTTTAAGATATGTTCGTCCAGTTTGGGACGTACCAATAACTTCTTAGAACTCCAAGGGGCCAGCTTGGTCGTTGGCCGAATCTGCTTTATGCTGACTTATCCGGCTCTGCAGCTGGCTTTCAGGATAACCAGTGTTCACGATCAGGCCTATACTGTCTCGGCTTTGTTAAGGGTAGTTGATTCTAAGGGCAGGCGAATCGAACTAGGCTTAAATCTTACTACATAAACGGAGATTGTCTATGAAGCCTCGTAGGTAAAGATTTTTGAGTAATAATGTATGATATTGATAAGATCTCTTCTGCGTTCCTTGATGAGGTGTAAAGCTCGCTAGGCACTTCGATATTTATATCCCGCGTCTGAGTGTTCGCAGAAAACATTAAATCTCCCTATAACCATGTATCTTCTAACTGATTCCTTACTTCGAATCCTAGTGCGAACCCCCTTTGACCCTGAAAAATCTCTTCCCCCCACAGCTAATGGTGTGATCAGAGCTCTCCTTTCTCCAATGGTGGATGGGCCCACTCGGTGAGAGATGTTTATCTTCGTTCTGCTGAATAAACTATGACCGTCCAGTTTGGAATCTGCCAATAGTTTCTTAGAACACCTAGGGGCCAACTTGGGTGTCGCCCCAATCCGCTTCGTGCCGTGATATCCGGCTCTGCAGAGGGCTTTCAGGATGACTGTGTTCACGATCAGCCCAATTGCCTTCTCGTCTTCACTGCCTCTCCTTATCAACATGTTCCGATAGGCGTGCTTGCCTAAGATAGGCATTCATATGGGGTTCGGTACTATTCTCTGCGGAATAGGCCGAATACCACTCCCTCCAAGGCTTTCGGACGTTGTTTTGGTCTCTAGACTTCAACGGGATGTAACTCTGCGAGTTCTTTACGAAATTGCTTGGTTCGTTTTCCCCCGGGTAGCCAGAGATGCCCTCTTATATACCCCGCGGACTGGATCCGGTCGGAGGGACGGCGACGACGTATACGGTGTTACGAGAGCTGCTCCAATATTTCTTCATTCTATGATTGTGAGCAACTGCAGAAGGCACCAGTGCTGGCGTCCGGGGCCAACGTTGGGGCCGGAGGGGGGTATTAGTCTGTGGAGTTTCAAGCCCAGAGCTCTCAAACCGCTCTTCTGGGCCCTTGTGGGAGTTATGTGCCTAACACGAGCTCCCTCCTCCGAGGTTTTGCCTCGAATACCTCTGGGTCCAATTTTCCCCCTCTTGCAACAAAGTACATACGATTATAACACATAGATCCATTATGAACTCGATAGGGTAGGGTGAAAAACCTGCCGCGTTTGCTTGTCCACGCTAGGAAAACCTTTTCCTATCATTCAACTTCTGCGCTGGATGGCATTTCCGGATTTTCCCTATGAAACTCCGCCACCATTTCATTAGCATGCTCTAAATGCTCTGGCGGTTCCCAGGTATTTTCATCCTCTGCGCGCCCAGCCCACTTCACAAAATATCGTATTTCACGAATTTGTTTATTCCGTCCAGGCACCCGTCTTGGGTATGAGATTATTTCACTATTCACAATACGTTCTACTTCCCACTCCAAGTCCGCGTCAATCTCTTCCCGCTCTCTGGATGGTTGTTCCCTTTGTGGCCTGGTGGAGGTGCGGTATGGTTCCAACAGGGATACATGAAATATCGGATGATTTTCCATCGCGGTGATATTTCCGGTTTGAAGGCGCGGTCTCCTCTTTTCACCAATACTTTGAACGGGCCATTAAGCATCGGACTAAGCTTTTTCGATGGTCGCTTAGTTCTGATGGTCTTTGCGTTGAGCATAGCCTGATCTCCAGGTTTGATGTCAGGTTGTTCTTTTGCCTTTCAATCGTAATATTTCTTCATATTTTCTCGGGTTAGTTCTAACACTTCTTTGGCCTGTTGATGTATTGTCTTCATCCAGTGAGCATATAATTGGGCTCCTGGATTTTGGGCTTGTCGTTCCTTCATCCATTCAGTCTGAGGGTAGAAACCATAGTTGGCATAGAACGGGGAAAGTCAATGTGCGTTTGTTGCCGAATTATTCTAGGCATGCTCGGCTAATGGCAACAACTGATACCAATCATTTTGATCGTAGTTGACCAAGTTCCTTAAGTAACCTTCCAGCACTTGGTTGGTTCTTTCGGTTTGTCCATCAGTTTGAGGATGGTAGGCTGTTGACATTTTTCGTTTTATTCCTAGAGTTTTGCAAAGTGATTCCCAAAATTCTCCGGAGAACTTTGCATCCATATCGGAAACGATTTCTGACGGAAGCCCCAGTAGCTTCCAGACTTCTCTTAAGAATACATTTGCTATATCCTTTGCCGTTGCATTTCCTTCCAGACCGATGAAATGTGCCATCTTTGTAAAACGATCCACAACTACCATTATTTGCGTTCGTGCTTGCGACTCTGGTAGTTGTGTTATAAAGTCGGTGGAAATGGATGACCATGCTGCATATGGCACTTCCAAGGGTTGTAATAGACCATACCTCGCATGCCGTGGGGAGTTATTGTTTTGGCATTCGTCACATGAGCGGATATAATCATTCATCCATCTGGCAATGCGTTTCCAATTGAAGTATCGTGATGTGATCTCCAAGGTTTTTTCTTGACCAAAATGTCCTGCCACCTTGGAGTCATGACATCCTGGGGCAATCGTTGTCTGTAAAGCTTCGTTGGCTAGGAGATGTAAACGGTTCTTGTAGTACAGTAGTCCTTCTACTACTGTCCAGTTGGCGGGCAATGGTTTTCATCCCTTCTCCAATTCTTCCAGCTCGCTCTTGCGCTGCTGCCAGTCTGGGTCCCCTATGGCCGCTTGCTTGATGTTTGCCAATAATTGCTGGTCATATTTCCTTTTATCTGCTTTTGATATTATGGCGTTAGACATCTTGCAAGTTGTATGCCCTATTTTGGATTTTCTCCCCAGTCCTCTGTGTCAAAATACTCATTTTCTTTGTGGTCGGCCTGTAGTTGTGCCAGAACTATCGAGGTCTGTTCCGCTCTGCCCCTACGCGGGGAGGGGTCTGAGCTGCCGAAACCGTCACTGCCACGTTCTGTCGGTGCGAGGCTCTCGGCTTCCATTTCTTTGGAGGTATTTATATTTTCTATAACCAATTGCACTATTTTATCTCCCTCGCGCACTTGGCAATCCACTTCGCTATGGTTTCTCATAATGATTTTCACATCTCTATTGTAGTCCGCATCTATTACGCCGCCTCCAATTCGAATTCCCTGTTTTGCTGCTAGACCACTTCTGGGTGCTATGCGAGCATAGGTGCCTGAGGGTAACCCTACTGCAATTCCCGTTTCAACCAGAACCTGATTTCCTGCGGGTATTATGAACTCGTTGATTGCGTAAAGGTCGTGTCCGGCTGCCATTCGTGATCCTCTAATTGGCATCGTGGCACGTTTGAACAGTAGTTTGATCCTCGGGTTGTTTGTACTTGGATCGATAGCTATTTGTGTTATTTCTTCTAGTTCATTCATGTATACCAGAGAAATTTGAAAATGTGTAGGCTTGAGTATTGACTGTTGGCTATGAGCAGCTCCCTCCTCCGGACGGTACTCCAGCCGTCGGCTTAGTGCGTCTGGCTTTCCTCCTCGCCTTCCTGGGCGGTAAACAATCTTAAAATTGTAGTTTGCCAGTTGCTGTGCCCACAGAATTTGCCTTGGATTCAAGACTTTTGTGGTTAGGAAATTTTGTAAATTTTGGTGATCCGTATACACGGTTACCGGTTTTTCCGTTCCCACTAGATACTGCTTCCATTCTTTAATAGCATCCAATATGGCTAGCAGTTCTTTGTCGTGGATTTCGTAATTTCTTTCGGCGGGACTTAGCTTCCTTGCGTGGAAAGCGACCGGGTATAGTTTCTTGTCCATGAATGGGGACAAAACACAGCCTAACGCAAAGTCGCCAGCATCTGTCTCTACCACTGTTTCACTTTCCGGGTAAAAGTGGTATAGTATGTGGGCAGTCGTGAATCTGTGTTTGAGTTCCACGAAAGCTGCCTCCTGTTCAGGGCCCCAGTTAAATGCTTTAGGGTCTCCCTTCAACGTTACAGTTATTGGTTTGCAGATTTTGGAGAAATCTTTGATAAACTGCCGGTAGAAATTGGCGAAGCCAATAAAAATTTGCACCTCCTTTACCGATCCTGGTGCTTTCCAACCCTTTATACTTGCAATTTTACTCTCGCTCATGGAGACCCCATCAACCGTGAAGATGTAAGCGAGAAATTCTACAGTATCCACATGGAATACTAATTTTGTCGTTAAGACGGCTAGGTCGTATTCTTCTAAGCGAGTCAGAACTCGCTTAACCAATTCGATATGTTCCTTCTCTGTTTTAGAGTAGATAAGAATATCATCCAGGTATACCACAACTCCATGATCCAAGCATTCGCGTAGAACTTTATTCATCATGGCTTGGAAAGATGCCGGCGCGTTTACCAATCCGAATGGCATAACTTTGTATTCAAAGTGACCGTACCGGGTTCGGAACGCTGTTTTCCTTCATCTGCTTCCTTTATCCGTAGGAGGTGGTATCCATCTTGCAAATCGAGTTTAGTGAATATCTTCGCTCCTACTACTCTATCGCGGAGTTGACTCACTAGAGGGAGAGGGTATTTATTTGCAATGGTCAACTTATTTAGTTGACGGTAATCCACACTTAATCGCATTGAACCATCTGGTTTTGGGACGAATAGGATTGGAGCCCCGGCTGGAGATTTACTATCGGTAATCTTTCCTTGATCCTGCATTTTTTGCAGGTATTTGCTGAGTAGATCTAACTGATGAGCTGACATTGGGTATATAGGTCCCCAGGGCGGAACTGCTCCAGGTACCAGGTCAATGGCATGGTCGAAGGTTGTGCAACTAGCAAGTTTTTCTTCCGTTTCCGTGGCGAATACCTTTTTGAACTCATGGTATTTGTGTGGGATTGCCAGGGGATGGGACGGTTGTACTATATGCGGCATTGTTCGTACAATTTCTATTCTTCCCACGTACCTGGGTTCAGGGTCATGAGCCACAGTTTCGTAACATTCAAATAATCCTTCCATGTCTTGTTCTTGGACATGGGTCTGACATTGTTCATTATTGAAGCGCCATTTCTTTGGATCTTCAATGTGTGTGATGGGGTGTTCCTGATGCCACCAGCCAAACGGGATATTCAAGTCATTTTTCCCGGCTGGTGCAATTTGGCATGTAATGTGCGATCGATGTGCATTCGTTCCTATCTCTAATAAGATTGGATGAGTGTAATGTTTTCCACCGCCTAGGGCAGGTGTTCCTTCAAATGTGAGGATGTTTTTGGTCTCAGCGTGTGTATTGTGCGGAATCCGAAACTGGTTTACTAGTTTATGATTTATGAGGAATATAATAGATCCAGAGACTCTTGAACCGTGTGCGGGTATTCTCAGGCCATTTGCCTCTAGTGTTACCCTGCCTTCTGGGCAGGTGTAGAATTGAAGTACTTGGGCCTCCCTTTTGTATTTCTTGTTTTCGCCACTAGGGGCTTGTGCGGGTCGTTTTTGCGACATAGTGTCAATCGTTGGTAGTGATAACAGAAGGTGTTTGTTACCATGCCCGCACGGTTTCGGCTACTGAGGCCTCCTTACACAAACTAAACCCTTTCCTTTGGTGTACTGGGCAGCCCACTAATAGCGGTCTTTACCCCTTACCAAAGGGTTCCCATATACTGGCCATTTGCCCTTCTCAGCCCACGCTTTTGTCTCCACTGGAGCCGTACTCGTATCACTTTGACTTTATCAGCGTATTTGGGCTCCGTGGATTCTTAACGCATCGCCTCGTTTACCCAATGAGTCTATCGTGCCAACCCTATCCATAAAGCCGGAGTCCAGGTTCCGGACGGATTTACCCCGCTCCATTTAGCGTATGAACTGGGTAGCCGTAGTTACTCATTCTGTTCCACTTCATTTTTCTTGATGTCCGGGATCCTGTTCCGTTTCTCCAACTATTCCGTTGTTCAGCCGACCTGTAATATATTTTGTTCTGGAAGGCATCTCATGATCCAGGCTAGACTAATTTCCCCTTGTCATTCTTAAGAAGTTTTTTTTGTTAGCGCTGGTCTGTCCACTCTTCCTTGGATCTCTTGAAAGGATTTAGGGCTTTATAAGGATGCGAGATAGGTTGACCGTCTTCCGTACTAAGGTCCGATATACATCAAATGTGGCCCTGCGCATTCTTCTTTTTGAGTTTTAGGTTGCCAGAGTTAGTCCCAGACTACCACGAGCCGCCGTTCAAGTTAATTACTTCTTGCTCGCCTGTCATTCTTAGGTCAGCGATACTCCCGTACGTCAGGATTGCTTTTCGTGACTCTCGCTTTGGTTTTGAGTTTCCCACAGAGAAGCGCGGAATACCTACTGGTAGGACCTTGCGGAGGTCGATCCCCCTTGTTGATTTCGGTTTCGATAAGGGGTCCATAACCGAGTACCCGGTCGCAGTCGCTGCCGGTTCCTGAAAACCTACTTGAGGTTTCATCCATGTTGTCTAAATCCCAAACCCTGGGCTTGTTGACTTGGTTAATCCTGGTCGTGGGTTCTGGTTGCCCGTTTGTTATCTGTGGTTCTCGATATTGGGGTTTAAAATTTCCCCGTTTCTGCCCTATATCCGATACTTGGGCCTGTTTCCTGCACAGCTTCCAAGTTTGGTTGGCCAACGTGCAACGAGTGCATTGGTTGGCTTTCTTTGTTCTTCAATTTTGTTTTAAGGGATTCCTTTATGAGATTCCACCCAATTTGTATGTTTTACCTTTCCTTCAGCGGGGGCTTTTTTCCCTTTTTCCGCTTGTTTTTTCCATTTGTAGGCACACTTTTCAGCTACCATATAGGTTTTTGGTTTCTTATTTCCAACAGTGGACTTGCTAGATTTTGCTTGCTCCTCTCGTTTTCTTTTCAGGAAGTCACTTTTTCCCTGGTCGTTTTTCCGGAAAAGCCCTTGTTGTTCCTTGAAAGATTCTTCTGCTTTGGTGACCCTCCGGACTGCCTTGATGCATTCGCTATCCAAGTCATGATTTTCATGTGATAGCGTACGCAAGGCCTCGATAGGAAGTTGCCGCTAAATGATGGTTCTCCAAGCGAGGCCGGATACTTCTGCCTCCATGTTGTGGTTTTCCATGGTGAGGAGATACTTCTCTATGTCCCCTGTATACCTAACCTTTTCCATTTCGGCTAAGGCTTTTTGTGCCTTGTGCAATTCCGAGAATCGTTCTGTAACTTCGGCCCGTATAGTGACCCAGAAATCATAACCCTCATGTTTGGGGAACCCGAGGTCCCCAGTCATTTTCTTTTGTATGTTATTGAAAAAGGGGCCACCTCTGTTCCTTCCATTCTTCCTAACGCATACTTCCTGCGTCTTCATCATTTTCCCATTGCCAAGGGTTTCTTCCAAAGTAGTCCGCGCAGTTTAGTAGCCATACTCGTATATCCTGAGTAGGCTTATTTTCAAATTTGAACGGTGGAACCGCTTGTCGGCGATTGGTTCTAGACAATGCTTGCCCCAGTCGGTCGACCCATGCATCAGCCTCTGATTCAAACTTTCGATTTGGGAAAGGTCTTTGTGATGGCTCGCCACCTCGTCGGGAGGGGCCACCTTCGTCTTCTGAGCCTGGGTCATCGTCTCCCAGGTTGGGTGCATTCGCCGGAGGTTGCGGGGGTGGTTCCTTTCCGCCATTTCCGTTTCCATCCCCACGATCCACAGCCTTTCCCTTGTCTCTTCGGGGAATGAACAAGAACTCTTCTCAGCCTTCGGCCCTGGTTCGTTTTTCCAATCCTGGATTTTCCACCGGCTGTGGTGCCACAGTTTCTCAAACGCTTGGTGGGTTCCTCGCAACTTG
This sequence comes from Tuber calosporum, assembly GCA_003316355.1. Taxonomy (NCBI): domain Eukaryota; kingdom Fungi; phylum Ascomycota; class Pezizomycetes; order Pezizales; family Tuberaceae; genus Tuber; species Tuber calosporum. The sequence goes on from QFET01001447.1 coordinate 14,946, forward strand.
TAGTTGTACGAATGTTTCTTTCATCAGAGTCAATATTCGATTTAGTTGCTTGGATGCAGCATTCTGCCTCATCACATAGGCCTCTCTCTCTGACTGCTCTTGTTCAAGGCGTTGGTGCAGTTCTCGTAACTCCTCTCTGGTCCGCTCATGTTCTTTTTATGCGGCTGCTTGTCTTTGGAGGAGTTCTGCTTTTTGCCTAGCCAAAGCCTGTTCTAGCTAGCGGTCTCGATCCAGCGACTCTTGTCCTGTTGTCTCAATGTTAGCATGAAGTTAGGTACTTACCGCCTCATGGTGTGCAGCCCGTTCAACCTGCGCCCGCAACTTGCCTCCCATTGTTTGGTGGTTGCAACTTGCAGTGCGGCGGTTTCGGTTGCTAACATTTCAAGTCACGAATTGACCTGTTTCAACTCTTGGCCAATGATCTGCTCCCCACTGGTTATCCGTTGGGCATGGTGCTGGAGTTGGGTTGCCTGATCATGAGCTTGACCAGATAGTTCCCGATAGGCCAGATGTTGCATATCAACTGATTCCAGAAGGGTTCAGTCAAAGAAGCTCCTTGCCTGGCCTATAGGTTCTGCTAATCTTTCCATAGCTGGATTTCTGCCGTCGGGAGGACGGGTAGTGCTTGAACGAGATCCCGGGCCCCATTTTGTGACTCCACTTGGCTGTCAAAGGTGGTGTAGTGCCAAAGGTAACCTGGAACGCCCAGGTGCAAGACCACTTCCCACTAGGGAGACTTCCTCTATGTCCGACATGGCTTTGTCCGTCTCATACGGTCAATTGTCGGGCTATCTCGTTCTTATTGAGACTCTGGATGTTTTCCTAGTCTCCAAAGAGATGTGGTGAAGGAGGGGGAGGTAAAGCTGTAAGAACTGGAGGTTCCTTCTTCTTCAGTATCGTAGTCTTAGAACGGTTTCCACTGGAAGGTCGGAACGTAGAAGTGTTCGTAGATTTCTTGGAAATCTGATTCGGTAGGGATGAGTAAGGGGTCGGTGAACCAGGAGGGTTCCAGGGGTATATAGAATTGGATCTCCGAGAGGTAGTTTTCCAGTATTTCTTCGAATGAGGAGATGTATTTTGAGGGGCGAGGTTCGAGCAGAAGCTCGTCGAGGAGTCTGGAATCAGCTATGAGCTTATTTGATTCCTGAGGTATGACTTGGAGGTGTCCTCTATTCATGTAAAGAGCTTTGGTAACAAGGAGAAATATCAATATACTCTTAAGGGTAGTTGATTCTAAGGGCAAGCGAATCGAACTAGGCTTTAAACTTTCTTCGTAAACGGAGATTGTCTAAGAAGGCTCGCAGGTAAAGATTTTTGAGTAATAACGTATGATATTGATAAGATCTCTTCTACGGTGCTTGATGAGGTGTAAAGCTCGGGAGGCACTTGGATATTTATATCCCGCGTCTGAGTGTTCGCGGACTACATCAAATCTACCTATAACCCTGTATCTTCTTACTAATTCCTTACTTCAAATTCTAGAGCGAACCCCTTTTGACCCTGAAAAATCTCTTCCCCGCACAGCTAATGCTGTGATCAGAGCTCTCCTATCTCTGATGGTGGGTGGGCCCACTCGGTGAGAGATGTTTACCTTTGTTCTGCTATATAAACTATGACCGTCCAGGTTGGAATCTGCCAATAGTTTCTTAGAACACCAAGGGGCCAACTTGGTTGTCGACCCAATCCGCTTCCTGCTGTGATATCAGGCTCTGCAGGGGGCTTTCAGAGTGACTTGTGTTCACGATCGGCCCAATTGCCATCTCGTCTTCACTGCCTCTCCTTATCAACATGTTCCGATAGGCGTGCTTGCCTATGATAGGCATTCATTTGGGGTTCGGTACTATTCTCTGCGGAATAGGACGAAAACCACACCGTCCTAGGCTTCCGGACATTGTTTTGGTCTCTTGACTTCAACGGGATGTAACTCTGCGAGTTCTTAACGAGATCGCTTGGTTCCTTTTCCCAGGCGTAGCCAGAGATGCCCTCTTATATACCGTGCGGACAGAATCCGTTTGTTGTGACGGCGACGACGTATACGGTGTTACGAGAGGTGCTCCAATATTTCTTCTTTCTATGATTGTGAGCAACTGCACAAGGCGCCAGTGCTGTCGTCCTGGGCCAACGTCGGGGCCGGAGGCGGGTATTAGTCTGTGGAGCTTCACGCCCAGAGCTCTCAAACTGCTCTTCTGGGCCCTTGTGGGAGTTATGTGCCTAACAGGCTTCACTACTACTCCTTATCACCTTGTTCCGATAGGTTCGTTGACCTTATAGGCATCACGGGAGGGTCAGCATAATCTTGGTATATATCGGAGTAGCCTACTTCCAACGCACAATCGTACCCATCTAGGACTACCTAGGCTTGCTTAACATCAACTAGGTGTAACCTTGCTTGTTCTCAATGGAATCGCTTCGTTCCACTTCCCAGATTTTGCCAGAGAGGCCCTTCTGTCTACCGTGCGGACATCATCCAGTTGGACGGATGTTGACCACGTATACGGGGTTACAAGATGTGTTCCAATATCTCATTTTTCTTAGTAAACGAGGAACTGCACAAGGTACCAGTGGGGACCCCCAGGGCTAACGCCGGGGCCACAGGGGGGTAATTGCCTATGGAGGTTCAGATTCATGCAGTCCCTTGTGAAAAGTAATGTAATCATCTAGGGAGTCGTTTGTGCCTAATACGAGCTCTCTCGTCTGTGTGGTTTCTCCCTAAGCGCTTTTCAAAGGTTGCCCTCTCTTTAGGTACCCCTTCAAAATAACAATAACAAACAAAAAATCAAAATTTTAACAATAAAACTTTAACTTAAACTATTCTGAAATATATCTATCCTACTTGAACTCGACTTGATAGGGTGAAAAACCTAACACCTTTGCTTGGCCACGCTAGGAAAACCTTTTCCTTGTCATTCAACAACAGCCTGCTTTAGCATATCTGGATTCTGGCTATGAAACGCCTACAACAATTCCGGTGCATGCTCTAAGTGGTCTTGTGGTTCCCAAGTATTTTCATCTTCGGAATAGCCAGTCCACTTCACAAAGTACCATAACTCATGCTTAGATCGGTTCCGTCCACCTACGCGCCAGGTATAAAACATTATTTCACTCTTCACGATAATTTCGATTTCCCTTTCATAATCTGAAATTCTTTCTTACTACTCATGGGGAGGTTGTTCCCTTACTGGTCGATTTGATTTCGATAGGGTTCCAACAATGATACAAGAAATATTGGATGCATCTTCCATCAAGTTAATATTTCTAATCTGTAGGCACGTTCACGTCATTTTTCCAATACCTCAAACGGGCCATACAGCCTTGGTCTAGGTTTCATCGAGGGTCGTTTGCTGCGTATGTTTTTTTCATTTAACATAACCAGGTCCCCTAGCTTGATGTGTGATTGCTGCTTAGCCTTGCAGTTGTAATATTTGCGCATATTTTCGCAGGTTTGTTTCAGCGCTTGTCTGGCCTATGGGTGTATTGTTTGCATCCAGTATGCATATAGCTGAGCACCTGGGTTTGGGATTGACGTTCCTTCATCCATTGCGTTTGTGAGTGGAATCCATAGTTTGTGTAGAAGGGTGACATGCCATGCGCGTTCATTACCATACTCTTATAGGCATGCACGGCTAGTAGTAACAGCTGGTACCAGTCCGTTTGCCTAAAATTAACAAAGTTACTGCCGTATCCTTCCAGCACTTGGTTGGTCCTCTCCGTTTGTACATCAGTTTGCCGATGTTACGCATTTGACATATTTCGATTTATCCCCTGAGTTTTGCACAGGGATTCCCAGAATTCAACTGAAAACTTGCATCCATGTCGGATATGCTTTCCACTTGAAGTCCATGCAGCTTCCAGACTTCCCTCAAGAACACGTTTGCAACTTCCTTGGCAGTTGCATTACCTTCCAGACCGATGAAGAGAGCCATCTTTGTAAACCGATCCACGACTACCCTAATTTGTGTTCTTCCATGTGATTCTGGTAGTTGTGTGATGATGTCGGTCGATATCGATGACCAGGCTGTAAACGGGAGTTCTAGCGGGTGCAGCAGACCCAACCGGGGATGTCGTGGGGATAAATTATATTGACATTCATCACTGGACGGTACGTAGTCGTTTATCCACGCTCTCAGCCCTCCCAAATAAAAGTCCCTTGTGACAATTTCCAGAGTCTTCTCCTGTCCAAAGTGTCCAGCTACCATAGAGTTGTGGCAGCCTTTGGCTATAGTTGTCTGCTGCTGTTCGTTGTCGGGAATGTATAAGCGATTCTAATTGTATATTAGTCCTTCAATTACTGCCTCGTGACTTGGAAATGGTTTGCCCTCATGGGTTTACGTTTCCAATTCTTGCTTGCATTCCTGCCAGTCTGGATCGTCCTGGCCTGCCTCTTTTATTCTTTTTAATAATGTTTGGTCATATTGCCTAATATCGACCTAGGACATTATAGCATTAGACATCAGGAGTATCCCTTTGTCTTGTCTTGCTTCAAGGTCCGTTTCATCAAGAAACTCATTTTCGGCCTGGTCCGCTTGCAAGTATACAACCACTACCTGGGTCTTTTGTGTATCTGATCGACTGGGTGATACATCCGTGCTTCCAAATCCTCTCTTACCCCTTCTAGTTTCTGCTAGTCTGTCAACTTCTATAGCTTCGACCATGTGTATGTTCTTAATGATCATTTGTGCCATTCGGTCCCCTTTGCGAACCTGGCAATCTTGTTTTCCATCATTCCTTATGATAACCTCGACTTCTCCAGTGTAATCAGAGGCGTTTACTCTTCCACCAATGCTTATGCCAAATTTGGCGGCTATTCCACTGCTTGGTGCTAACAATGCGTATGTTCCTTTTGGTAAACCGATGGATATTCCCGTTTCCACCAACCTTTGTCCTTTAGCCGGAATTATAAAGTCCTATAGTGCGTAAAGGTCGTGTTCGGCTGCCAGTGGGGACCCATTTGTAGGCATTCGTGGTTTAGGAGAAAGCAATTTGATTCGCAAGAAATCTGTAGACTCGGTGTTATTTATTCTTTTCTCCCTTTCTGGCTGATTTAAGTGCACCACTGTGATTCGGAAGTGAGAAGGCTTGAGTATTGCCTATTCGCTATCTGCAGCTCCCTCCTCCAGACGGTACTCTGGCTGTCGGTACAGTGCATCTGGCTTTCCGCCTCGTTTTCCCGGTTGGTAGACAATCTTGAAATTGTAGTTTGCCAGTTGCTGAGCCCTTTGTATTTGCCGTGGATTCCATACCTTAGTTGTAAGGAGGTTCTGTACATTCTGGTAATCAGTGTACACAGTCTCTGGTTTTTCTGTTCCGACCAGGTTCTGTTTCAACTCTTTAAATGCTCCCTGAAACGCCCATAGTTCCTTATCATGGATCTCATAATTTGGCTCTGCTGGGCTCAGCTTCCATGAGTGGAAAGCCAACGGATATAGCTTTTTGACTTTAAAATGGGACAGGACACATCCTGGCGCAAAATCTCTAGCATCTATTTCCACAATTGTTTCTCAGTCAGGGTAGAAAGGACAGAGTATAGGGGGGAGATGAATATTTTCTTAACTTCTTTAAACACCCAGTCTTGTTCCGGCCCCCAGCTGAATTTTCTGAGGTCGTCCATCAACATTTCGGTTATTGGTTTGCAGATTTTGGAGAATTCCTTAATGAAATATTGTTAAAAATTGGTAAAGCCAATGAATATTTGTACCTCCTTGACAGATCTTGGTGCCTTCCAATTTTTTATGCTTTCGACCTTTCTTTCACTCATGGTGACTCCATCAATTGCCACAATATACCCTAAAATTCCACTGTATCAATGTGAAACACCGACTTGGTGGTTTATACCGCTAGATCATATTTTTCCAAGCGAGTGAGTACCTTCTTGACCAAGTCAACGTGTTCTTTCTCTGTCTTGGAGTATATTAGGATGTCGTCTAGGTAGACCACCACTCCATGTTCTTAAGATTCCCGTAGAACTTTGTTAATCATTGCCTAGAATGTAGCTGGCGCGTTTAATAGTCCGAATGGCATTACTATGTATTCAAAGTGGCCGAATCGGGTCCGTAAAGCTGTTTTCCACTCATCTCCTTCCTTTATTCTTTGGAGGTGATAGCCATCTTTTAAGTTGAGCTTCGTGAATATTTGTGACCCTGCCACGCAGTCGTGAAGCTCGCTCATTAGGTGTAGCGGATATTTGTTGGCTACCATTAGCTTTTTCAACTGTTGGTAGTCTACACATAGCCTCCTTGAACCAGCAGGTTTTGGGACAAATAAGATTGGAGGCCGAGCAGAAGATTTGCTTTCCACAATTTTCCCTTGATGCAGCAGTTTCTGCAGGTATTTACTAAGTAAATACAGCTGGTGGGCTGACATAGGATATATCGGGCCCCATGGCGGTACCGCGCTGGGTCTCAAGTCAATGGTATGGCCAAAGGTTCTTCTTCCGGCTAGTTTCTCTGCCGTTTGTGGTGCAAAAACTCTCTTGAATTCACAGAATTCCTAAGGTATTTGCATAATCTCGTTTGACTCTGGAGTGGGTGCTATTTCGATTCTTCCAATGTATCGTCCTTCAGGGTCCTATGTCACGGTCTCGTCCCATTCAAATGTCTAGTCTATGGCTTCATCATTAACATAACTATGGCATTTCTCGTCTTTTGATGTCTGGTTTTGCGCATCCTCAATGTGCCTTATATGATGATCTGTATGCCACCATCCAAATTGCATGTTTAGGTCATATTTGACAACATTGGCAATTTTGCAATAAATGTGAGATTGGTGTGCTTTGCCTCCGATCTCTAAGAAAATAGGATGTGTGTTGTGTTTTCTCCCATTTGCTGCTGTGGTTCCTTCAAAGGTGTAAATGTCCTAGCTATTTGTGCGGGTGTGGTATCGTAAGCGATGTTTATTAACTAGTTCTTGGTTAATTAGGAATATGTTAGACCCTCAGTCTAATAAAACACAGATCGGGATCCGTTCTCCATTTGCTTCGATGGTTGCCCTGCCTTCTGCGCATGAATAATAAGGTGGGGAAGGTGCTTCAGTTTTATTTCTTATATTAGGGCCGCTAGGGACCTGTGCAGGTCTTTTGTATGACATTTTCGTTCTTCTAGTATCTTAGGGTATTTGTTACTATTCCGGCCAAGTTTCGGCTATTTACGCCTCCTCAGACAAACTAAAATCTCTGTCTTTGGTTTACTGGGCTGCCCAATACTAGCGGTCTTTACCCCTTGCCAAAGGGTTCCCATACACCTTCCAGTTGCCCTTATCAGTCCACGCTTTTGTCTTCACTAGAGCCGCACTTGTATCGTTGCGACTATATCAGCGTATTTGGGCTCCACAGATTCTTCACAGATCGCCTCGTGTACCCCATGAGTCTACAATGCCTATCCTGACCACACAGCCCTGGTTCAGGTTCGGGACGGATTTACCATACTCCCTTTAGCGTGTGGACTAGGTAACTGTAGTTATTCATCCACATCCTCTTTATTTTTCTTGATGTAAGGAATACTGTTCCGTTTCTCCAACTATTCCGTTGTTCAGCCGACCTGAAATATATTTCGTTCCTGGAAGGCTTCTCACGATCCAGGCTAGACTGATTTCCCCTTGTAATTCTTAAGAAGACCCTAGTCAGCGCTTGGGTGTCCACACTTCCTTGAATCTCTTGTAAGGATTAAGGGCTTTATAAGGATGCAGGTTTAGTTGACCGTCTTCCTTACTGAGGTCCGATATACATCAAATGGGGGCTCCGCCTTTTTCTTTTTGAGTTTCAGGTTCCCTGAGATAGTCCCGTAATACCACGAGCCGCCGTCAAACTTAATCCCTACATTCTCACCTTTCATTCTTAGGTCTGCGATACTCCCGTAGGTCTGGATTACTTTTTGTGACTCTCACTTAGGTTTTGAGTTTTCCACAGAGAAGCGCGGAATACCTGCTAGTAGGACCTGGCAGAGGTCGAGCCCCTTTTTTTATTTCGGTTCCGGTAAGGGCTCCATAACTGAGTACCCGGTCTCCGTCGCTCCAAGTGCCTGAAAACCTTTATTAGGTTTGATCCATGTCGTTCAGTTCCCAAATATTAGGCTGGTGGACTTGGTTTACCGTAGTCGTTCCTTCTGATTTCGACTTTGTTTTCTGGGGTCGCGATATTGTGGTTTTAAATTTCCCCTTTTCTGCCCTATAACAGATACTAGGGCCTGTTTCCTGCAGATCTTCCAAGTATTGTTGGACAACGTGCAACGAGTGCATTGGTTGGCTTTCTTTTGTTCTTCAATTTTGTCCTAAGGGATTCCTTAATGAGCTTCAACCCAATTTGTATGCTCAACCTTTGCTTCTGAGTGGGCTTTTTTCTCTACTCTCCGCTTGTTTTTTCAATTTGTAGGAACACTTTTCAGCTACCATATAGGTTTTTCGTTTCTTATTTCCAGCAGTGGTCTTACTAGATTTACATTCCTCCTGCCGCTTTCTTTTCGCGAAGTCAGTTTTTCCCTGGTCGCTTTTCCGGAAAAGCCCTTGTTGTACCTTGTACGAATCTTCGCTTAGGTGACCCTGCGGACTGCCTTGATCCATTCGCTATCCAAGGCATGATTTTCATGTGATAGTATATGCATGGCCTCAAGAGTAAGTTGCCACTGAATTATGGTTACCCAAGCGATGCCGGAGGCTTCTGCCTCGATGTTGTGGTTTTCCATGCTAAGGAGATACTTCTCTATATCCCCTATATACCTAACCTTTTCCATCTCGGCTAAGGCTTTTTGTGCCTTGTGCAGAATCTAGAATCCTTGAGTAACTTCGGCTTGGAAAGTGATCTAAAAGTCATTACCCTCATCCTTTGGGAATCCGTGGTCCTCAGTCATTTTCTTCTGATAGGTTATCGAGAATGGGGCTACCTCGGTTCCTTCCATTCTCCGTAATACATACTTGATGCATTCTTCATCGTTTTCCCATTCCAATGGGTGTCTCCCAAAGTAGTCCTCCTAATTTAATAACCATACTCGCAAATCCTGAGTAGGCTTATTCTCAAACTTGAATGGTTGATCAGCTAGTCAGCTGTTAGTCCTGGATAATGCTTGCCCCAGTCGGTCCACCCATGCATCTGCTTTAGATTAGAACTTTCGTCCAGGTAAGGGAATTTGTGATAGCTTACCCCCTCGTCGAGTGGGGCCACCTCCGTCCTCAGACCCCAGGTCATCGTCTTCTGGGTTGGGTGCATTCGCTGGTGGAGGCGGGGGTGGTTCCATTACGCCATTTCCGTTTCCGTCACTACGATACATGTCTTCTCCCTTGTCTCAACTGTGAATGATCCGGAACCCCTCTCCACCTTTGGCCACGGTTCGTCTTTCCAAGCCATGATTTTCCACTGGCCGTGGTTCAACTGTTTCCCACACCCTTGGTGGGTTCCTCGGAACTGGTAGTTGCACCAAAGTTTCTTTAATCGGAACCACATTCGATTTAGTTGCTCGGATGTGGCATTCTGCCTGACCACATAGGCTTCCCTTTCTACCCGCTCCTGTTCGAGCCGCTGGTGAAGTACTCTTAACTCTTCTCTAGTCTGTTCATGGTCTTTTTATGTGTCCACTTGTCTTTGAAGGAGTTCTGCTTTTTCCATCGCCAACGCCTGTTCTAGCTGGCGGTCTCGATCCAGCAACTCTTTTACTGCTGTCATAATGTTAGCATGAAGTTGGGTACTTACCGCTTCTTGGTGCGCAACCCATTCTTCTTGCGCCTATAACTTTGCTTAGAGCCCCTTAGTCGTTTCATCTTCAAGTGCTGCGGTTTCGGTTGCTAACATTTCAAGTCTAGAATTCACTTGTTTCCACTCCTCGCCAATGATTTGTTCCCCACGGCTTATCTGTTGAGCATGGTGCTGGAGTTGGTTTGCCAGATCCTTAACTTGACCAGATAGTACACGGTAGGCCAGTTGGATATATCAACTGATTCCTGGAGGGTATGGTCGATGCAGCTCATTACCTGGCCTATGCGTTCTGCTAATCCATCAATAGCTGGATTTCGGGTGTCCGGGGGACGGGGAGTGCTTGATCGAGTTCCTGTGGCTGACTTTCTGACTCCACTTGGTTGTGACTGGTGGTGGAGTGCTAGCGGTGACCTGGAATGTCCAGGTGCATGGTGGCTTTCAACTAGAGAAACTTCTTGTATGTCAGACATGGCTTGGTCCGTGTCGTGAGTCAATATTCCGGCCATCTCGTTTTATTGGGACTCAGGATGTTTTCCTAGTATCCAACGAGATGGTGTGAAGGAGGGGGAGGTAAAGCTAAAAGAACTGCAGGTTCCTTCTTCTTCGGTATCGTAGTCTTGGAACGGTTTCCACAGGAAGGTGGGACCGTAGAAGTGTTAGTAGATTTCTTGGATACTTGATACGGTACTGATGAGTAGGGGATTGGTGAACCAGCTGGTTTCCTCAGGTATATAGAATTGAATCTCCAAGAGGGTGTTTTCAAGTATTTCTTCGAATGAGGAAATGTATTTTGACGGACATGGTTCGAGCAGAAGCTCGTCGAGGAGTGTGGAGTCAGCTATGAACCCATGTGATTCCTAAGGTATGACTTGGAGGTGTCCAGTAGTCATGTAAAGAGCCTTGGTAACAAGGACAAAAATCAATATACTGTTAAGGGTAGTTGATTTTGAGGGTAAGCGAATCAAACTAGGCTTAAATCTTTCTTCGTAAACAGAGAATGTTTAGGAAGGCTGGTAGGTAAAAGATTTGAGTAAAACTTATAATATTGATAAGATCTCTTCTCCTTTGCTTGATGATGGTTTAAGCTATGGATTTGATTTTTTTTTGATTATCTCATATATTCGCTCTTGACGTACAGGAACATGCATGGAGCGCTAGTTATTGCATAAACGAAACGTTAATTCCAAAAGTGCAAAACAAAAGAAAAAACCGCAAATGTTATCCCCCAGTGATAACCATACCCTCACAGCCCCCAGCAATGGCGACTAATTCAGAAAGTATAGAATGAAATTATACTGAAAGATATCATAACCGAACGGAAATATATAGCAGGAAAGTCAAACCGCTCAGTCAGAGTCATTGTCAGAGGAGGAGGAGACAGCAGTAGCAAAAACTGCTGGCATGGTGGGCGAGATGTTTGTGTAAGTAGCGCGGATGTATGAGGTAAGACCAAGGATCATGTCCAGGATGGCCCTAAGTGGAGAGCAATGGTCTATCGTAGACAGCTCCAGAGGGTAAAGCTGGTGTTCTCGGGACTTGGAGGGGCAGTGGAGAATTGCATGCTCGAAGGCTTCGGCCTCAGAGCCGCAGGAAGGGCAGGTGGGAGAGTGATCAGCATCGTTCCATGAGGGTTGCGCAGCAAGATAGCTCTTGCCAGCGCGCATTTGGTTGATTCGCCCAGCTGTGAAGCGGTCGAGGCCCATGAAGGCATGTGGGCGTAGGGACTGCTTGTACTGGTAGTATGGAGGGGGTGGGGACAGGAGTGTCCAATCACTGAGAAGGTCCTTTCTGCACTCCTCATTCATCAATTCATAGGAGACAGCACCTGGGATCGGAGGAGGTGGGGCTAAAACAGGGCCCTGTTGAGGTGTGAGTTTATCTGTGGGAGTTTGAACCCGTCCGGTGCAACCTTGACCAAGAGGAAGCACATTGCATCGATAGGGAGGCGATAGCTGACAGTGGGTTTGGGCCTTGGTTGGTTCCAGCGGAGTGGGATGTAGTTGGTCCTGAGGCCACGAGCCAGGTAGCCGGAGGAGTCCCCTGCCCTAAAGTTGGAGAAGGATGGAAATGTTGGGGGCAGCCGGGCTGAGGCTGGGTTAATCTCGGGAGGGGAGCAGGCCAACTGTAGTGCGGCCATCCTGCGGCGATGGGGGAGGAGCGAGTTGAGAGGGGGGAGGCAAGCCTCACAGGGAAGGATAGATACCGGGGTCGATGAGAAGCAGTTAGTGATCCATCGCTGGACCTTACTCCAAAAGACCTCCATCCTACCCATCATCGCAGCGTTGGGGATGAGAAGGTCAGCTCCATAGGTGAGGATCGGTAGCAGCAGGCCCATGGCCAGTCTGCGGTTCAGGTAGGGGACCATGCCTATGCCAGGGGGAGAGAGTTGCCTCATGAGGCCAAAGGCCCCCATACGCGAGGGCTAGTCTCTTGAGGAAGTGGGTGTAGGTTTCGATCGAGGGAGAGAACCAGTATCGTAGCCATCGGACTATGGAAGAGGGGTGGAAGAGACTCCCTTCAAGAGAGATAGGGGCCAGTGACGTGGGAGAACGATTCCTTGGAGTTCACCAGTGTATCAGTTCGGTTATGAGGATGGAGAAGGAGACTCCAAGTGGGGTGGCCTTCCTGCAGAGGCGGGTGTGGAAGTGTTGAAGAAGCTATGTGTTCCTCCTGTATGACCCAGACCCAACAGTGACAGTAAAATCATCAACATAAGAAAACATAATCCACTATGGGATAGACATGTGCAGGGAGGAAACATAAATTAAAAATAACAAAGGAGAGATAGGAGAGCCCTGGGGGGCACCCACCTGAACAGGTAAGAAAATATTAGGGGAGCCTTGAAAAATCAAGGGCATTTGCGGTCAGTCAAAAAGGAATGAACCCAAGAAACCATATAAGGAGAAATGCCTTTGGCGCAAAGTAGGGAAGATAAACAAGTAGAGGAAATATTATCAAAGCCTCCTTTAATATCAAGGAAGAGGGTAGAGGTCTTGAGGCCGGCACGTAACAGCAGGCGGACCTCGTGCGTGAGGGCAGCACATGCGTCAAAGGTGCTGAGGCCGGGGAGCGAGGCACTTTGATTTGGGTGGATGAGGCCAACGGTGCGGGCCATTAGCACAAGGCGGGTTGCCATTATCCTTTCCAGAATCTTGGAAATAGTTTCTAGGAGGATAATGACTCGGAAGGAGGAGGGGGAGTGATAATCAGATTTGCCAGGCTTGGAGAGGACAATGCCATTGGCTCTGTTAAGAGAGGGGGGGTGGAAGCCATAGGTCAGCAGGGGACCTAGGAGGGAGGTGAGGAAGGTGGGGTTGATGTTGTTGATCCTTTTCCATATGCCATAGGGGATCAGGTCGGGCCCAGGGGCTGATGTGTTGGAGGACTTGCGGAGGGCGAGGAAGACTTCTTGTGTCTGAAGTGTCAGGAAGTCGATGAATGGTCGCAGGATGGATGGCGAGGATAGGGGGTTTTTATGGGAAAAAAAATGATGTCGGAGGGAGGTGTTGACTTCAACAGGTGTCGTGGCGTTGGGAAAGGAGGGGAAGCGATCAGGCGGGCACCCGCTAGCGATACTGCGGGCAACCCACAACGATTTGGAGTCCAAGGAGGCGAGGAGAGAGTTCCAGTGTGATGCCTTGGCCATTTTTATGGCCTTGAAATACGCGAGGCGGGAGGCACGAGCACTGTCGGAGAGGCAGGTGGAGGGGGACATGCGTGATATTCTTGCCTCACTGTTGAAGGCTTGGCGCAGCTGCGAGATTTCAGCTGTCCACCATGGCTTTGACCTGAAGCAAGGACGTTTGTTTGGTGTGTGCCGGGCTAGGAGGAAGGTGATAGTGCGCAGGTGGCGGTCGAACCAAGTACTAAGAAGGATGAGGTAGGGAGCGGGGGAGGAGGTGGGACCGATAGATCCTTGATGAGAGGGGAGAGTGTGTACCAGTCCGTTTTGGTCAAGTTAGGGGTTGGGTCAGGCTATCGTAGGAAAGGCGTGGAAAGGGCTATTGAAATTGGGACATGGTCAGACCCAGTGAGTGGGAGTGTGATACCCCATGAACTAACAAAGGGTGCAAGGGAGGTATATGCGAAGGCCAGGTCTATGACTCCAGATGTGGATGTGCTATCGAAGGGGAACCTAGTGAATACACCTGGTGTATTTATAAGTGAGTAGCCTAGCTTGGAGGCCAGGTCAAAGTATGGGGAAGAAAGACTAGATTCAGTATAATAAAGGACCCTTAGAGGGTGGGAAAGAGGGTCATGGAGGTTCAAATCCTCAACCAGGAGGGTGGGGAAAGCGTGTTCCTGGAAAATAAAAGATGGGGTAATTGTACGGGTGTGGAACGAGCGCCCAGTTGTGCAGTAGGCCTTGTAAACACGGAAGACCCGATGAGCTGAATTAAACCGGCCAGAAGGGGAGTAAATATCAATTGCCTTAAAGTCCAGCCGGTCGAAGAAGACTGGTAGTAGTGTAACCACTTGCATGAAATCAAGGAGAGCATAAACAGCCACCCTAGGTTTGGTGCCGTTAGTAGTAGGTGGGGAAAAAGATTTATAAGAGGAAAGATTGATAGTCGCCCCTTGAAGACCGGAGGATCCTACAGGCCGACCAAGTGTGGAGGTGTGGGCATAGCCTTAAGGCTATTGAATAGGGACAGAAACACATTCCAGCTCCCAAGGCAGTTGTGTTGATTGAGGGTGAGGGTAATGCATGACGCCTGCGTCAGGGAGAGGGGGTCCTGTGTGGGACTCACTGGCGAGGAAAGCCCGATGGGCCATGTGGGAGTGGAGAACTGGAGAGCCAGGTGGGGACTGGTGCAACAGATTTGGGACGAGGGTCAGCTGGAGCGCTAATTGGTGGGACTGGCTGTCTGGAGGTTGTGAGATCCATGGTGGCAGTGGTGGGGG
>QFET01001449.1:2275-20438 GCA_003316355.1 Tuber calosporum
GGGGGCAGTACCCATTATCAACACCGGCACGATAGAGATATAGTAGGTCAGAAACGCCCGATCGAACAGTTTATTTCCCACGAGTCTCGGATGGTACGCTCTCAACAATCGCTGCGTGAAATTCAGATTGACAACGAACAACAGCAGCACGCCCGCAGAGACAAACACATTTGCGGCGATAGCAATCTGCGCATTCCTTGGATGTGTCGCCCAAGCTATCGTGCCGCCGTGTTGTTAGCGGACGGATAGTCAAGCTAAGGAGGGGGCAGACAAGCAAGCAGGCGTGTATCCGTACCTATGCGCATTGAAAATGTAACAATCCTAGACATACAGAAGCCAAAAATGACGGCGCTGAATACGAAGAAGTGGCCTCTCCCTCGATTCCTCCTGAACAGCGTCATGTGTGTGGCAGCGAAGGCGAGGAATATCGCGACGAACACGGAGGAAATTGGTACATCGACGCTTTTGCTTGGCCTACCGCCGTAACCTGCTGTCTTTGGAAGGTATGGAGGTCCCGAAGGCTGGTGGCATCAGAACAATGGTCAGTATTCTGTTTGTTTGTTCATTCAGGAAAAGGGATCAATCGGGAAGGAGTAAAAAAAGAGGGCGGAGAGTAAGGCCATACCATCATCTGTCCCTGCTGTCCCGACATATCTCACTCAAACCTCAATCCGCGATCCACAAATTAAAAGAAAAATGGGGAAGAATCCTTCTAGAAGAGCGTCGTGCTATCCTCCACTTGTTCGCTTCACCCTCAAGTTGTAGTAGATGGTTCACTCTGTCCGTCTCCAACTCCTTTTATCCAATTCTGAATTCCAATTCTGATTCCACTTCTGGTCCCAGGCACGATAGCTCCATCCGTTCACCCGTCCTCCTTCCATTCTTTCTTTATATACAAAAGGCAGAGAAGGGAAAGCGGTAGATGAAAGTAGCCCGCCCGCGAAGCACTCTGCAGTCTCGGCCAGACAATCTCCCACCAAGACACGGACCAACCAACGAGCGAATCAAAACCCGCAGACGAGTGGTCGGACCGACGCCGGCGACAAAAAGCACCGACAGGGTTACACGAAGCGTCATTCATTGCAGTTACAAATTCAAGGCTCGGCATTAAGGGTTCGGATCGCGGCATTTAAGACACTCGCGAGCACCGGTTGCCGCAGGGCGTCAGCGTTGCACGAGTATGGTAGAGTATGGTGGAATGGAGTACAGTACCGTAACTTATGTACTGTACCACAGCCTGTGGTACAAGTACTCGTACAGCAGAAAAAAAATCGGGAAACGGGGATCGGGCTTCTGGGGGTTTGATTGGAGCATTCAGTGTGCTCGAGCCAATTGAGCAACCGTGTTTCTGGCTTTTTTATTTTTATTTTTATTTTTATTTTTAATTTCCACTTTTCCCGATTTTTTCTAGCATCATAGATCTGGACCTTGAAAATGCTTGACTGTTCGTTTTTTGGATGCGAGCGGGATTTAGTCTACCGTTGTGTGGCGGGAATGATTAGTACTCGTTCTCTAGAGTATGGTACCAGTAGGGTAGAGTAGGATAGACGAGGCCATTAGCCACTCCTGAGTAGCAGCTAAACTTGAATAGGAAAGTTTCTTTCTCCCATCATAGTAAGACCTGACGAAGAAAGAAGTGTCATATATGCCCGGATGTGGCGGTGGGGGCGGGGGAGTGGAAAACATGTAGGGACCGAAGGAAGGAAGGAAGGGCCAAAGTGCCAGGTACTCTACTACAGTCGATAGAGTCCCAAATGAGGAAAGCCACTATACCTAGACATTCAGGGTGAGTATAAAAGATGAATAATATATATATATATATATTTTACACGATTGATAACAAGATATCCACACGGACACTATGACCAAATATATTTCCCCCCTCGCTGTGCAGGTACGATACGATACTTGGCCGTGACGAGTATGACAAAATACGAATTTACCCCAGTCGAGTACCAGTATGGAACGACAAACCACCCATCTACGATAGAAAGCTGCCAACCTCCTCCGAGTGTGGGAAAGGAGGAGTTGTAAGAAGTGTAGGAAAGTACTTGTACCCGAGTATGATAACATATTATTATATGATACACAGTATCACCACATACCAGAAACGGGAATGGAACAATGTGTAACGGTATCCGTACCGTATCCTATCGTACCGGTACTACCGTAGGGTATTTCAGACAAGGTACCATACCATACCAGACCAGACCATACCATACCGGTCCGGGTAGATACGATACCAAGGCAGGGAAAGAACCAAGAGGTATCATGATTGGGTAAAAAAAAAACCACCCAAGTGGGAGTTAAAATTAGGAATACGAGTATGATACATAGCGTAGGTAAATTTAATCATTACAAGTACTCGTAGGAGAATTATACAATCAGTACTGGGCGATTATGGTGGGGGATTTGGGGGGGGGGGAGTGAGAAAGAGACATCTCGAGATCCATCCATCCATATTTACTTAAATTACCGTACTTTTACTACTGAGTTACTAGTACGCGCAATGTCGGACAATGTATACCTATTCTGAACTCGTGCATTGAGTGTTTGTGATACTATAGATTCGCTGGGGTATGTATGTATGTATGTATATATGGATGTATGGATGATATTGTGATAAATTAAGAATCTATCTTTTTTTCACTTGCCTTCAGCTTGATTTGATTGATTGATAAAAAAATCCGGCACTCTATGGTATAGAATAATAAATACATGGCGATTCACGAATCCTCGAGGTTAATAAGTATCATACCGGACAGTTTTTTAACATAATATAGTAAGTACCGTTTTCTCGAGGAGTGATGATGATGGTTCGGCTTTTTATCATCTTCAGTCTTTTTACCAAGGTCCGATTTTTTTTTTTTTTTTTTTTATGGGGTTTTTTTTTCTTCTCCAAACTGAATATATCTTATCGGTACTTTCAACTCCCCGGAAAATCATGTAGATCTATTTCCCGATTTTTTTTTTTTCATCCCTTGCTAAGGGTGACACCGAATATCATACTCGTACTATGCATGCAGGGATACTCCTTATCCTGTGAATATCATAATATACTTTTTTCTTCGTTCCTTTTCTTCCTGCCTACTGTGTTCCTTTTAAACAGGTACGGTATCATACGGTACGGTAGTAGGATTGGAGCGGGTGTTTAGTTGGTGACGTTAATATCGAGGTCAAGCACCAGCGTGCGTTCACATCACCCACCACAGCAAATCAGGCTCGCTAAACCGGTTTTGGGTATGAGAGCACTGCAACAGTGCTCTCTCGTTGTATACAGTACAAGTACCATACTTGTATTGTTCATTCAAAAGAGTCCAGACATAAACAAAGTTGTATGATTGGCAAGAAATTATGAAAAGGGTAGGAAGAAGACATATCGTATGGTATGATATCTTCGAGTTGGTAGAGTACTGTATGATAGGGCTGAGACGCCGGTTGTCATATCATATCACACGTGTGAGGGGAGGGAATGGCTGAGTGTTGGTGTCGGGATCGGATGGGGATTGCGGATAGGCTTATTATATACTCGAGTATCGTATCGTGTCCTATCGTACGTCATGGAACGGAAGGGAAAGGTGTCGTGTGCTGCGGGAATGAAAAAGGGGGGGCTGTACTGTACTGTACTGTGCTCTGCTATAACATTAATGGTAGGGTGTTATAGTATGTTCCTTAATTGGAGTTATGATTGTCGGGGGTTGTACAAAATATACGGGATTTGGTCAAGAAACTGAGGAGGAGGAGGGGACCGGGAGGAAAAAAGAAAAAAGAAACTCTTGTGTATTTGATGCCTTGTGTTTGGGAGGAGCAAAGAATAATAAGAGAGGGTATTTTTTTTTTTTTTTTAGGTGATATTGTAATTTATTAATTATATTAGATTTCTGGTATCATACCGGCATGTGTAATATTCCGTAAAATCTCGAGAAATTGGGCTAGCTTGGTAATAAGACGCAATGAGGAGGTGGATTGGTGTAACCTACTCCCAAGTATCTCGAGAATCCCAAAGGGACCCTGAAGATACTATTAGGATAGGGGGAGGAGCGTCGATGGATGGGTCTTCGGCATCAGCAAAAATACTCCTTACACCGCGTGGAAAAAGCCCGCATCCAGACGTGTAACAGGTGCTAGCCTGTGTGAACGGTTATACAATAGAGCCTAAGCAGTAGCCTGCTATTGTTTTGGTGTCTAAGGGAGACCTGCTGAGAGGCGAAGACAAGGGGAGTACAATAGAATGGTTTATAGAGCGAAGGGGAACAATAGGATCGCTGTTCAACCAAGTGTATTCACTGTCTAGGCGTCTGTCTGAAGTCTGATGTCTCCTGCTAGCCAGGAGACCACTCTTAAATACATGAAATCTTTCCTGCAAGAGCTGAGGCTCTGGAAACCCGCAGCCACTATCATTACCGGTGAGTGTACAGCTACCGGAATCCTGTGGCCCTGCCGGAGTCCTGAAAAGCCTAGGGCTTTCCCACAACACTGCCTCTATCCTACCACCGGTATACATGACCTGTTCCTTCCCTTGGAACTCCTGGGGCACAATCCTGCCGATCCTCCAAAGCATACAGTAATTAGGGTGCCGGAATCTAGAGATTCCGGTAGGGGAATCAAATACAAAAGAAATCAAATCAAATGAGTGTAATCTGACAAAGGAAAGGCAAACGAGAGTGGGAATAGAGGTACCGAAACATGCACACATGTTACATTCCCCAAATCTGAACAAAACTTATCTACTCCTAAGGCTATAGCCCTCATCGCCGCTCTCCCAAGGGCAGAGCATAGAATCATCATCAGTGTTAAAGTAGCTATCATCTGAGCCTGGAGAATCGTATTCTTCATCACTATCGGGCTACCAGAAATCGTTGGGTACTATGGTTCTGGGGCAAGGGATTGTAGAGACTTCCATAGGCTCCCAAGAGGTCCTGACATAGTGTGAGGTGATCTTAGGCATCGGTTCTGTGCTGTGGTTTTCTTTCCAATATTCCGCTATGATTTCCATTGAGTTCTCCAGGTTCTCGATAGGTTCTCAAGAGTCATCTGTCCTTTCATATCCTTTCCAGTGTACCAGGAACTCGACTCTGTTGTTCTGTAGGCGATAATCTAGTATCTCCTCTGCTTCCCATTCTTCTGCATTATTGATGAGTTTAGGGGCCGGCCTATCCATCCTCCTGAATGCAAATCTATTGGGTATCGTTCTCATGGTATTCTTTGAGGCATGAGATGTGAAAGTATGGCTTCTGGTGCTCCATTCTCTTAGGCAATTCCAGCTTGTAGTTATCGCTACTAGACTCATGCTCTGGGACCTTAAAGGGTCCAAACCAGCGAGGCTCTAGCTTCTTGGATCGTCCAGGCATAGAGGTGTAAGGGTATCCTCTAACAAGAACTCTGGTGCCAATGTTGAATGGTCTTCGATAGGGGTTCCTCTTTTTATCTGCTTGCACAGTCTGCCGGAATGTGACATGCTTTCTGGCCATATCAACTTCCATCCTGGTGGCTTCATGGGAATTCAAGATCTCGTCCACTGCTAGTACTTTGCTGGCAGATCTGAGGACAGGATTGAAGAGCTTCCAAGGGGGTCCATAGAGTGCTTGGTATGGAGATATTCCTAAGGATTCATGGGGGGCGCCATTCATGGCTGCTGCTATCTCTGGGAGGGCTTTGGACTAGTTGTTCTGTCTTTTGTTGATGAAGTTCCTCATCATCTGATTAAGGGTGCGAATCCGGCGCTCTACCTGGCCATTGGTTTGGTGGTGGTATTGAGTTGCCATCCAGACCTGGATTCCCATTGACTTCATCATCTGAGACCAGAACTTAGATGTAAAGCGGGAGTTTTGGTCCAGTACTATGCTTAGGGAATGTCCATGAACATCAAATATTGTCTTCTGGAGCGTGCTGAATACTTTTTCGGAGGTGGCAGAGTCCTGAAGTGGTATAAGATGAGTGTAGGAGGTAGAGCGATCGATGATAACCATAATGGTAGTATGGTTATTTGATTTGTTGAAGGGGCCAGTGAAATCGATGGCAAGGGATTGGTAGGCTTCGTCAGGTGCTGGCAGGGCTAGAGATCTACCCGCAGGAAGTGTGGTTAGCTCCTTGTTATTCTGACATTGATCACAGGAGCGACAGTAGGCTATGAAGTCCTGTCGCATCTGAGGCCACCAGAAGACACCAGCGGCGTATTTGTAGTACTTGTGAGCTGAGAAATGTCCTAAGCCTTCATGAACTGTTTTAAGGATGAAATCCCAAAGGTATACTCGCCTTTCCAAGGGTCCCATAGGGATATAGATGTTATAATAGCCGTTGGTATTGTCCGCTATCAAGAGGCCATCCTGGATTGAATAGTGTAGCTAGTCAGTTGTCTCTAAGACTCGCCGGAAATGAGGGTCATTCTGGAGAGCTTGAATGACCGCTGTGCGGAATTTTTCTATGAGGGATGAATGGAGGGTACCAAGAAAGGTCTGGGCCTTGTCAGTTTCTGTAGAATTCCAGAAAGCTACAGGATCACTATAGAGGGGTCTAGAAGCTGGCGAAGCTGGTGAAGCCGGTGGTGGGGAGGCTGGAGTTAACATATCTGCAAGTGTGAGGTATTTGTTTCCTGGTGTGGGTAGGGATATAGAGCTATCGTTTGATGGACGGGGCTACTGTCCATCGAGGTATCTGATGTTGCTTTCGCTTTCTTTGCTTGCTTTCGCTTTTTAGGGTCCCTGTGGAAATATCCATTGGCTTCTTTACTGTCTCTGTGTGTAATGCACTGGTCATCATAGCAGGCAGTCCAAGAGAGCCCAAATGGCTTTGTTCCTCTCTAGTCTGGTGAAGGTTCAAGGTAGCTTTGTCTCCCCAAGAGTTGTCTGCCTGGATGCTGTTATCGTTGCTGCTAGCGCTATTCTTGCGCTTTAGGGAGCGAGTGACTGCATTGGCTGCTATCTCTTTGCTTGCTAGGTAGTCTGGGGAGGAGCGGTAGATAGATTCGCGAGTAGTGAGGGATGGAGAGTGCTGTGTTACTTCAATGGTTTCCATTTCGCTGTCGGAATCTAGGCTATAGTATGAGGAAGAAGTGTAGTTGGTTTGAATATGATTGGAGTTGTGGTTCTGAAGATCTGAATTTTCGGAGGTGGGGTCCTGTAGTATTATATCTTCAGGCCCTGAATTGGTCTCATGAACCCTGGATAGATAGTCTTCCAGAAAATTCGAAGCTCCAGGCATGTATTCTATTTTAAAATCAAAGCGGCTAAGATGTATTATCCAGCTCTGCTGCCGCTCACTGAGATTCTCCTGTGTCATAAGCTTGGTAAGACTCTTATGATCGGTAACTATGGGAAACTTTATGTAGGACAACAGGTGGGCGAAGGCTTGTACAGCCTCAACTATTGCAAGCGCTTCCTGTTGGTGGGTGGGGTAGTTACTCTGAGAGGCTGACAGTTTCCTGGAATGGAATGCTGCCGGTCTGGCTGTATCTCTGGTTGGTCCTTGGCCTATCCAAGCGCCACTGCCGGTAGGAGATGCATCGGTGAATAGCCAGATTGGTTCTGGGTTGGTATAGTCAATAGGTTTAAGAATTTGATGATTTTTCGCCGCCTTTTACACTGCTTGAAAGGCTGCTTCCTGCAAGTCTGTCCATATCCATTTATCATCGCCTGTAAGCTCTGTAAGTGGTGCAGTAATGGTGGCGATGTGTGGTAGGAACTGGGAGATATAATTAACCATCCCACTAAAGCGCTGAAGTTCCTTTCTCTTCTGAGGTCTTGTCCAGTCCTCAACGCTTCTGATCTTCTCTGGGGCTGGGTGAATGCCTTTATCATCGATAAGGTGACCTAGAATATCAAGCTTTTGTGCAAAGAAGACACTCTTCTTTGGGTTGGTATATAGCTGCGATTTTTGCCGTATCTGGCAAATAGATTTGATATGCTTGATATGGTCTTAGTGTGTATCGCTATATATCAGGATATCGTCAATGTATACCCATACAAAGACTCCTAACTCTTCTGATAGTGTATCTTCCATGACTCTCATGAAAGTTCGTGGCGCATTTGTATCTCCTTGCAGCATCACTTTACAGGCAAAGCCTCCAAAGGGTGTCTTGATAGTGTTATACTTCTCATCCTCAGGCTCAACCCTGGTCTGAAAGTAGGCATCACTGAGGTCTATCTTACTTCGGAATTTGGCTCTGCCCACAGTGTTGAGTATGAGCTGCTGATTAGGGATTGGGGCTTTGTCCTTTTTAGGGTTCTTATTCCTATAGCGAAGGTCCACTAATGGTCTTATCCTGCCATCAGGTTTCCCTTGAATGAACATGCTGGCGCCTCCAGGAGTCTGTGATCTGTAGAGTATCCTAGCCCTGATTTGTTTCTCTATCCATGCCTTGAATTTATGGATCAATTTTTCGGGGGTCTTGAAGGTTGGCATCTTTACATAAAGGACTGGGTCCTTGATCATGATCTGGTGGTTAAAGTGCCGCAATGGTGGTAGGGTTTCAGGTATTTCTGTGACAAAAACCTGGGGGAACATCTTGAGGAAATCTGGTATATCCTCCTGGTTAGCCATCGCTGAGCGAGGCTGGGGGCTGTTCCCATTGCAGTTTACTCTCACCTTGTGGTCAGGGAAGTAGAGGGTATTTTTCCAGCAGTCTATGACTGCTCCAAAGCGTATGAGGTCATCTATACTGAGTAGGATATCATAATCTGATAGTCGAGTGACACTCATGTGTACCTTGGATACCTTCATGCTACCAATTTCGATATCTGTGATGCAGGAGTGATTGCTGCTTGATCTGGATCCTTTGACAGCCTTTTTGAGCGTTGTAGGCGTCTTCCTATTGGTATAAGGGATATTGTTTGTTGTAACAAAGCGATTGCTGATTAGGGTACCGCCAATGGTTCCAGTGTCTGCTAAGACCCTGGCGGGTTTCTTGTTGACTAGCATTGTGAATTCTAATGCTTGAAATAGCCTGGCCGCTTCCCTGGGGGCGCCAATAGTAGTCTTGTAGGTTATAATGGTATTCCTTCCATCCAACTCTTCTGTGTCATCGCTCTCTGCCTCATAGTGCTCTTCATCGCTATCAGGGGTGTCCTGAGTAACAGTGACATGATTGGACTTGATTTCCTTCTTTGGACAATCATTGGCCATATGTCCTGCCTCTCCACAGTAGTAACAGGCTCCTTCTCTCTTGCGTCAATCCATTTCCCGCTTGCTTGGCTTCTTATACTTGGGAGGGGTCGATTTTCTCGCTAGAGCTTTGCCTTTTCCTGCTGGGTTGTTGCTGGTTTGTTGTGTAGAGTTCTTAGCTTTGTTTGGCTTGTTTCCGGAGGTACTGCAGGGGCTACTGCTACTCCCATAGGCTCCTGTTTTGAACATTGTTGCATCATATCTCTCTGCTAGTTGGACAACTTGATTCCAATTATCGGTATCTCTTATCTGTGGTTCCACATTTCTTCTGAGCCTGGGATCCATGGCATCCAAAAAGCGTTGTCTTTGTGCATAGTCTGATATTGAGTCTCTAGGCAGTGTTCCTCTTAGGTCCTCTAGTTCTCCAGCAATCTTGGAAATTCTCGCTGGCTTGCCTCCTGAGGACTGTTGTATCTTCTGCCATTTGAGGTATAGGTTATCTGTGTTGGTTGATGCTTCAAAAAGCTGTTTAAATCGATTCTTGAATTCTTGGAGAGAGGGTTGGTTGTCTTCAAACTCATCCATGAGGTTGAGGTAGGCACTATGTGATCGCTTTTCTGTATAGGCGCCATAGTAGTCCACTACATCCTCAATATCATCAAGGACATCATACTTGGATAAGTACTTCTTAATCTCCTTAAACCAGCGCTTGAGTTTGTCTGGCTGTAGATTTTCGCCTTCTCCACTGAATTTGGATGGTTGTGGAAGCTTGATCTTTGGTTTCCTGGGTTGGTCTGGAGCGTCAACCATCGTCCAAGATGCTGGCGGAGGTGCTGGTGGGTGTCTGGGAGTTTCTGGTTCTTTCCCTTTTCCTTGATGTGCTAGAGGTGGTCTAGAGGGTCCTGGGGAGTCTGGAAATCCGCCAGGAGGTGTCTTGTGTCTTGAGGGTACTGCAGAGTGTGGTAGGGTTCCAAAGACTGTCTCTAAGATGTTTCTGGTTCTTGGTCTCAATTCCTGAGCTGTCTCTGTTCTCTGGCTTTCCTTTTGGACGATTTGCTCTGCTGTAAGGTCCTCTTCTGAATCCGTATCAAGGTCTCCTGGTTGTAGGAAACTTTGTCTAGGTATAGGTGTATCGTCACCTTCTCCTTCTGGGTCTGTGTTTGGGTTATTCCCAAGTCTGCTGGGAGGTCTAGATATTCTTCCAGACCTAGTGGTCTGACTTCTCCGGTCTGTAATGATGAATGTAGTAACTGAGCCGGGAGTCTCTCCCTGCCGCTCCTGCTTCTAACTAGTTATCAAGAAAAGGGAAGGGTGATCAATCCTACCCACTGTTCTCAATCCTGAGAACCAGATATTACCTGCTGAGGCGAAAAAAATATAACAGGCGCTAGCCTGTGTGAATGGTTATACAATAGAGCCTAAGTGGAAGCCTGCTATCGCTTTGGTGTCTAAGGAAGACCTGATGAGAGGCGAAGACAAGGGGAGTACAATAGAATGGTTTACAGAGCGATGGGGAACAATAGGATCGCTATTCAACCAAGTGTATTCACTGTCTAGGCATCTGTCTGAAGTCTGATGTCTCCTGCTAGCCAGGAGACCACTCTTAAATACTTGAAATCTTTCCTACAAGAGCTGAGGATCTGGAAACCCGCAGCCACTATCATTACCGGTGAGTGTACAGCTACCGGAATCCTGTGGCCCTGCCGGAGTTCTGGAAAGCCTGGGGCTTTCCCACAATAATGCCTCTATCCTACCAGTGGTATACATGACCTGTTCCTTCCCTTGGAACTCCTGGGTACAATCCTGCCGATCCTCCAAAGCATACAGTAATCAGGGTGCCGGAATCTAGAGGTTCTAGTAGGGGAATCAAATACAAAGAAATCAAATCAAATGAGTATAATCTGACAAAGGAAAGGCTAACGAGAGTGGGAATAGAGGTACCGGAACATGTACACATGTTACAGGAGGTACGCCGTCCGCACCATGCCTCACCTGCGCCCTGATCTTCCGGGCATTATTTGCGTTTCATGCCTTGCGTCAGGTGCGTCCCGACGGTTCAATTTCCTTCCCCAGCTCCTAGCGCCACCCTCAATCATCCGCCACCTTATCTTCTCCTCTGACGGCCTCCTGGGTACCCTTGGTAAACTCTCAGCATCCGGTGGTGCTCTCGCCACCTTTCCACTTCTAGCAGCCTAGATCCGTTCGCTAATATCCCACAATGCTCCTTTCGTCATCTGCGCCCCATCCTTATTTTCTTAACTCTTTAATATTGGCACAACGTCGGGTGCCTCCTGGTGGACTCTTTAGGCTAGCATACTATTGTTCGTAGTTTTACAATGGCCTTTCCATTGCATTCACAGTTTAATCTACAACAAGTTCATAGAATGGTTTCACTTTTCATTAAATGTCGGGAGATTGATCATGTACTCATGCGGCCGTGCTGAGGCCGGACACTTTTAATGGGATAACCACCTTATGGGTCCAGCTTCAGCTCGGCCGCATGTGTTTATAATATTTTATTATTAGTCCACAGATTCATGTTAATCATTGAGTACACACACGGGTGAAATGAAGCTGGACATCTTGTATAGTTATTGCCACACTACGTGTCCGGCTTCAATTCAGCTGCATAAATACTGTACATAATCGTGTAGAATAGTTTAATATTTTTAATATATTTCATTAAACGTCCGCAGATCAATCCTATGATTCAGTATCCATTGCCTCTCTCCACTAGGAATAACATGCACCTGTCCAATCACTGCCCCTATACTAACGATTGGCATATCTCGACCACTGAGCTGCATGCCAACTCGTATATGTCCACTTGCCCAGTGAAATCTCTCAGAATTGATTGGATTGAGTACATGTACCAATGCCAGCGGATGGACATCTGCGGCCTCACTTAGAACATTTCTTATCTTGAAAAGTGCTAACAATTGCGCCACTGTACGTCCTCGCAAATGGCAATAGCTCTCCTCTCCGCCAGTCTGGACACATACCCAATCGTCTCTGGGATTGCTGTTGCAGAAAACCTTTGCTCCAGTGCAGCGAGCGTGGTAGATCTGGAACCTGTCAGCTTCCTGAAAGTCAGCAACTGGAATTTCAAGCTGCGTAAATCGCTCTCCGGGAAGTGATCCTAGTTCGGTAGGGTCTGCAGGCAGCCGAGGGTTGTCCGCTGCGGTCTGCTTGATAAAACATAGCATCTCCTCCATCATGTTGCAATAATCGATGTCGTGGGCTCGGCATAGCTCAGAGAGTGTGCAGATGTTCTTTGTACGGCCTTTTAGAACTCGCCGAGATACACTGCGGCTCGAGGAAGTCGGCATTCCCATCCCGCTATTTTCTATCACGATTACATCTTCTCCTTTCGAAAGTGCTTCTATAGTCTGCAACATCATTCCTAGAGCGTACTGGCAGCCATATTGCAACAAGATCTGTCGGGCAGCGTCATTCTTGTTTGACATATGGTAGCCGTCTTTAATCTGCTCCTTATATGCCAGCTTGCCGATTTCGGTAGAATACATCGATATGGACCTAAAACGCCGTACATGGGAAGCAAAGTGACTCAGGTAGTGCATCTTGATGAAGTTGAATTAGTTCTCGCGCCGTATCAAATCCGCTTCCTGATTTGACCTTTCAAGCCTCTCTAGATCAGTCCGCCGACGGCGTTTAGCGGCAGTGCTGTAGCGGGGTTCTTTAACACGCTGATCCGCCATTAGTTCCCTTAGTTCCCGATCCTGATGATTTGTCTCAGCGCGGGTAGCCTTCGAGGTACAGAACTCAAGAAAATGTCTTTCGTCTGATGAAATGTCTGCAGATACCCTTCCATGTAGGAAAGTGTATTGGGTGTATGACTGCGATATTGGGCCATGAGAGAGAAGTCAACCAGTGTGCTAACACACTTTAGAGCGCTCTTGAAATCACGATACTGAGAACTGTCTGGATATTGGAATGCGGACGCTAATACGGCTGAAATACTGTGGCTGAGATTGCGCATTTCCTTTCCCTGCTATTGTGTGACTTCACGATAGGCCTTTTTTGGTACGCTGAATCCGGGACAAGGCGGAATTCCTATCCAGGCATCATCGAATGCCTGCTGTCGTTTACACTTTTTCAGGAACCCTTCTACCCATTCCATCATATATTTGAATAAGCTGAGGTAGATATTGTTTAAGTGGTCCGGCTTTTGTAGGTCGGCGGGGTTTACCCGATTGAGTCTCGTGAATACATTGATTCCTATTTTCACGCCCTCCTGCTGAAAGTATTCTGCAATTCTGGCCGCTGCTGCTGACTCATGCCTCAAGGCTTGATCTCTATATAGAACGTAGTTGCGGGTCTCATACATCTTCCGCGGATTCACACCGAGTTCCTTGCACAGAACCTCACACTTTGGGCACCACTTGCAGCTGATTCCCTGTAAGGCCGCATGTTCAGCATGATCTGCAATCCAGGCCGACAAGATGGGAAAACAAAAAGGTGTTTTGCCGTCTGCACAATCCATTACTGTTCCTTGTTGTGCAACCTCTTGTAATGGTGCAAGGATAAGATCGAAGGCAGCCCGCAGGGCATCCGCGTTCATCCGCCGCTGGGCTTAGTCGGCACGGACTGATTCACCAAAGAACTTTGGCGGGACAGAAAGCAATGCCAGAAGCCGGATTGGCATCTTGACAGGGCTGTTTCTCGTCCGCGATAGGATATTGCCGATCGTCATGTATACTCGCCAGGCTTTCTTATCTCCAGAGAAATTGGTAAGATGAGTCTGGTCAGACAATCCGATAATGGGTACTACTGTTAACCCGGCGGGCAGAGCTTTTTACCCAAGAACGGAGTAAACTGTTAGTACTTGAAGCACCCGCTACTTGAAACTTGTGAGGACGCATTCCATATTTGTATATCGCACAACCAGTCCACTGTATGCATCTCCGAGTATAAGCGCTCCCTACTCGAATCATATTCCCGAACAGGTTCATAGACCAAATCTGATCTATACGTGACCTGGCGGATTAGGTAGTGGATGCAGCTAATGATATTCTGATAAACGAAAGTTGTTGCATGCCGACGGTCATCGATAACGGCTTCCACCCATTCCAGGTACTCGCCAAATTGGTCCAGTACGTCGAGGTGTTGCCTTAAGGTATATGCACACCAGAACGATCGACTATTCGTACCACCCAGGCCTTCTGCAAAATACGCGTCGATTTGCGACTTGCTACCTTGCTCCGGACTAACCAGCTCGCCAAATTAAAGTCCTCTTTAGACAATAATCGGCTCCAGGGGTCATCCGTCATGACCTTATTCAGCTCTGTATAGCCAGCGACATCGTTGCGTGGTCTGCCAGTACCAGGAAAATTTTCCCGACCCGATGGGCGCTAGCGGACTGGTGTGTGGGAAAGGTCCTCCGTATCTGAATCGGTCTACCAATCATCATCTCCCTCACTACTCACTGGGTTGCAATCTGGAATCTCCAACCCGTGATCAGATTTGTAGTCTGAGTTGCTCTTATTGCTGTTTTCATCGCGTAGAAAAGCAGGTGGTCCAGATGAGGCCGGGTCCGCAATTGTACAGAGGGATAGAATGATATCAAGATGCATGTTCTGAAAGTGCCATTCTTATGCAGCGGCCTGTTGATAGCGTTGCCTGCAATAAGGTCACTTTATTGTATTTGAGGCCATTGCGCTTGTGTATGATATTTCTCCTTCAAGTTGTCGAGTGGAACACACGTGAGCTGATAAGCGGAGACATACCACAGCTAATTTAGTCTCTCAAAGCCAAAGGCAGATTCCTCTTTTTTCAAGAATTAAATCTGGGGAAGCTTCAAGTTTGTTTAGTAGGATGAGGGCCGGGTCCGGACGTTCAAGCTGTCGTGAACCAGAATTCAAGGTTAACTTGTGAAACTAAACCTGTTTTAGGTTGAGGCTCTGGTTCTCACTGCTAACCAGATCGTGCGGGCCTGGAGCGGTTTAGCTAGGTCTTGGCCCTCAGGTCGCGGATCGTCAGCGTCTGCTTTGCGGCTCTGTTGCAGCTTAAAACCTCATCTAAAGCTTTCATCTTTGTGTGCATAGATCACGTGACTTTCAAGATTCAAGATATCAATATTTCAAGTTTGTACATGGTACAATCCTATGAACCCCACTAAACCGTCCTCATGCAGCCTATATAAGTTCTCCATTCCCGCCTATCCATCCTCTCTCCACGCTCCTTTTCCAAATCTCAAACACATCCTTCACGATCTGCTCACCCATCCTGACAAGACCCACAAAGCTCTACAAAACCTCTCAATCGTCCACACTATTACTAGTATATCCTCAGCTCGATTCAATATTATCCATTTGCATTTACTTAGCTAACAACCTTCTTGCAGCCATTTATCATCCGGAGAACCCCCTTTATCACTCTTTCTCGTCTGATAGACCCACTTCATTTCCATTTTAATTTCTAACATAGACGATTTTGCCATTATCGCCCAGGCTACCAGCATCCACTAGCGGACATCTTTCGTTCGCTGAAAGATCATTTTTAGAAAATCAAAAAATACTTATGGATCTATCAACCACCACCCCCGACTATGATTGCAATAGCCTCAAAAGTTGGACTCACTTACCCAAAATCACCCAGCCATAAAAACGCTGGCGATATCAGCTGGTGTAAGTGCGTCTGCGGCTTCTCCCACTCGAAAACCTTTGGTCCGGAGTACAGAGCCTGGCGGAATGCTATGAAACATAAAATGGAGGAAGACAAGATCCCGAGGTGGAGGCAGAGTACAGCTGACCAATGGGCAGCCATTCAGGCACATGCTCTTACCATCGCGCCCATTACACAGAGGGCAGCACTCTGGGAAGCAGCCTTAGGCCGGGGTCAAGGTTTTACCGAATCCCTCAATTTTGCTCAAGGATGTAGCAAAAAAATATCAGCAAACCTTAACAGACCTCTTGAGGGTACTACCTGCCACGCCCGGTATTGCCGCCCCTGTGGCCACCGGATATGATCGTAAGTTGCCTCAAACAGTCCGCATTGAATATGTACAATATATGCTAATATGGCTCCTACAGGTCTCACTAGCCCACGCTCTGTTCATGTCTGTGTAGATGAGCCATCCGTAGTCCGCCCAAACAGCCCACTCCCCACCGGATTGGACAAGATCCAGTGGTAAACCAGTGACCACCTTTACTGGATGGAGCTGACTAAACCCACCTTTGCAAACCTACTCGCAAACCTGACCATGGTCTTAGCAAGGGGGGTCGGATATTGTCTGCTCGTTGGTGTGACCGGACGGGGAGGACGTTTGCTGCTCGACGATCCTGAGGAGCCACTGCCGGCTGGTGAAATGACCATAGTCGCCAATAGTAGCCATGTCCGCATCTGGTAGGCAATGAATCTACCAAGTGAGCCAATGTGACTGCTCTTCTGTGCCCATCATACTCAGGGGGAACCTGAGACTCCCCCCTCTGGCAACCTCAGTATTTGCCCTCGTAATGATAGAGGCACCCCTTCCGACGCTGAGTCTGCAGATAGTGATGACGACTCATGCTCAGATAGCCACCAGCCCGAGTCGTCTGCTACCACCGCAAAGCGGCCTACCAGCTAGACTGCAGGCACCAAGAACACTATGAGGAAGTATGGGCAAAGGCTGTGTAGCAGTACAGTAGATGCGGACAAACCGGAGCAAAACTTCGATGCTGCCGCTGATCACAGTCTCAATTTAGCCACTAATGCGATGCCGACTATGGATTCCCGTTTCGCATCATCTTCTGGTAAGCAAGTTTTTGTTCCTCCCCCTGACTTGGGCACTCATGTCTTCAGGTCTGGTAGACACATAGGAAGGGGGACTGACATAAAGAAAACTTTCCCGTTACCTACCTGGATGGCAGTCATATGCAGTGGCAAACGTGACCTAGCAGCCATGACTGAGGCCTATGAACCAAACAGTCCGGCTGACCTTGCGGAACCTCCGAGGAAGATTGCTTGTGGGGTGCTAGCAATCGGCACTAGTATTGAGTGTGAATCGGACAGGCTCCATGTAGAGGTTATTCCGAGTCAGCAACCTACGAATACCAGGCCTAGGCCGCTAAACAGTCCTCCTCCTTTGACTTCCAATCCGAGCTCCGAATTAGTCGCCGCTGCCTCTGATCAGAGCTTTGTTGAGAACATCAGCAGAGCATCTTTTGATGCTAGCCTCAGGTGCCCAGCAGCCTGCCGACATATCGACAACCCAAGTGGACACGCCCGGCAGAAGCCAGTCCCCTTCTGATCTTTGCACCGGGGGTGTGCTTGTGGATATGCCAGCAGCGGAGGCCAAACGAGAATTGAGCCCGGCTGCTAACACACAAGCCAGCTTGAGTGGATACTCTACACCTGGTTAGTTGCGGCTACAACTACCAGGGTTATCATCCGCTATGTTGGCAGCAGGTTCTGCTATTATGTCAGCATAAACAGACGTTGGGAGTCCGCTCAAGTTCGTTTCTGTCCTGGCTTACTATCTTCTACCAACAAAGCTAATCCACCTTGGCCAAATGTAGCTAATATGAAGCTACGAAGAGGGTGTAGGTCCATTCCAAACACTTTTCAGGTACTAGGCCGCTCTGCACCCTTGAACTTATCCTTTTCTTTTTTGGTGTTTTTCATTTTCGCTTCCAGAGTTCTGCGGGTTGTTCTCGCACATTACTGACTATTTTCGGTTTAGATTAGCCCGCCACGGATGGGCCGGTTGGCCCTGACCTAATATGGTTAATTTAGACCTCCACTATCTACGGATCCTGCCAAGGCAAGAGCAGGAGCTTGGACATTTTCTTTTGGTGTTTTTCATTTGCAGTTTAGCTTTAAGTTTTAGAGTATTCTTTTCCGCACATTTCTGTTTGGGGTTAACCAACTGCAGCTAGGCAGGTTTGCTCAAGCCCAATGTAGTCTACAATCACTTTCTTGTTTGCAGGCAGGCTGTTGGAGGTTTGCAGGCCATTCTTGTCCGCTACCTGCTGTTTTCATTTGGGGGTGTTTTCTGTTCTGGCTTTTGTTACAAACCTATCCTTAGTCTGCCGGACAAGGCACACTATCTCCTTTAACTGCA
>QFET01001450.1:0-29910 GCA_003316355.1 Tuber calosporum
GGGGGGAGGGCAAGGAAGCCAAGATTGGATTAGCCCTGGAAGAGGGTGAGGGAGAATGAGAAGGGGAAAAGATGGTGAGAGTGAGAAAAGGTTTTCTCTTCTCTTCCCTTCTCTTTTCCTCTCAATCTCGGGGCACAACCCACAAACTGCAAAGCCAATCACCCTCAATTTCCCATCCCTGCACCAAATCCCAGCACTCGAAGTGTCCAGCACACACACGCACCCATTCCAGACCTGAATCCACCAAATTATCCATCCCCCCATCACCCATCACCGCCCCGGGTAACAAAAACCGTTAACCCATTTTCTAACCGAACAAGCCAAATCGACCCTTCGAGCAGGTCAACAGCCAGTGACCATCAACAAAAGGCGTAAATAAATAAATAAAAAACAAATAATACAAGTACTCGTACAGTACCTGCAGCTGTGCTGCAACTGATCTCCACCCCCCCGCCTCCAAGACCTTCCCAATCCAACCCAGTGAGAGCGAATATCCTCGCCAAGTAATCTAACTCTGCCAATCGGGCTGGGAAGGCAAAGGGCAAAGGAACGGATTCGTCGCTTCGGTTTCACCAACCGGCAGGATAGGAAAGTCACGGACGACACAGCAGGAAGAGAGGAAAAAGAAGAAGGAATTGAAGGGGTACCCTTCCAGACGATCCCAATTTCCGCTCTCCGCTGCTACAAGTACGTGTGCGAGCACCGGTATGGCACAGATGGCGGCCTACCATATCACACATCTGCATGGGAAATTCATTCAAGTACAGTACTGTACTGTACGAGTACATACCTGATACAAACATGGCTTCTGTGGTAATGATGTGCAGTACTCACTGTCCCATACTGTGCTCTGCGAGTACGGGTACTATACAAGAGCACCACCGTATTGTACCCAGCAACGCACTTGCAAGAGACAGGAGAACTTCCCGGACAATTCCTGTTCACACTTACTCGAGCACTCGAGTGCTTTGCTGTACAGGTACTTGGTCAACACAATTTACATCCATCCAAAACAACCGAGATCACCAAAGTCCTCTCTCTCCGCTGCCCTGCAAGTCAAGTCACCAAGCCAACGCAAACCAAACACAGATCCTCCCCCATTTCGCCACACATGTACGCACTTCCCGTTCCTCCCCCCCTCAATATTACTGTAAAAAAAAAGGAGGATCCTTCAAACTCCCGCAGCAATCGGAGCAAGGGCCTGACCGGACCTCCTTTCCTTACCTTTTTTATTTTTTATTTTTTATTTTTACTCTTCCCACCCGCCTTTGTGCCCTTTTCCACCATGGGAAAGCGCTTGGAAGTGTGTGGGTGGATAGAGCACAGTGCGCCATGCCATGCCATGCCATGCCATGCAGTACAAGTACCGTATCACTCGAAAACCTTATTGTGCGGGTGCCGGTATGTCTGGCACTGTGCTTGTATGGTGCTTTTGAGAATATTGATGCTACGCACTGTACTTTTAGAGTATGAGTTCTGCACGAATACTCTGGGGGTGAGGGCAAGTCGGACGCTGTAACACAAACCGCCAGATATGACAGGACAGTTCTTGGCCATAAATTGCTCTTCGTGATGAGGCGGGTTGGAGTTGGGCTGAGATGGGAAGGAGACTGAAGATTGAACCGTTGAACCCTTCAGAAGGTGAGCTGTAGTGTCCAGCAGTACTTGTAATATACTAAAGGGTGTAAGTGATCTAACATGAGAAGAATATGCTCGACTTACCAAAGAGCAATGCTTCACAGAACATCTTTGATATACGGTACACCGATATGGCTAGCCGCTGATTCTAGCGGCTACTCGATAATTAGCTCACTTTATCGCCTTCATCACATGATTCTGTCGTGCGATGACTCGCCCGGGATGAAATTTATATCCGGATGGGAATATACTTGTATTCTAAAAACTGTAAAAAAAAAAAAAAAAAAATATTGTGGAAGCTATTGGATATGATAAACCAGTTTTCTCGGGAAAAATTCAATAATATGCAGTTGATCAACAAGCCCGAACGTGTAACTTGGTATACCGCTTATATAAACTAGATAGTATTGTAGGAGAATAGAGCAGAGCACTACGAACCGATGAATCATCGTTTTCTATGGCTGGATTTGCTGGACAGACTTTGGGTTATTATTCCATCTGCCTAAGCGAACGTTATTCAGACTTTGAAAAGTAAAGATTTTTCAACAAGTGAGGTAGATAAAGTTGGATGAAACATGAGAGAGGGCAGGGGATATCAATACTGTAATTTGCAAGATATGTTCAAGCTTGTCTAGGAAAATATCCCAAAGAAACACTCAGGTAGGTTGGTTGGTTCACAGTAAGCTTTCCATGATTGCTGGCTGTTGTTGATGCTGGCGGTGGTATAGTATCATACTGCTCCATATTATTGGAGAGGACAAAATAGACAGCGCACTGCACTTTTTTCCATCCAACAATATCCATCACCATATATCACTCATGTTTCCTAAAATGTGGCAATGCCAAGAATATCTCACCAAAAGGCAGCCGGAAATTACCCCCTGATTGGGAAGCGTGCCCGACTTTTTGCATCCTCCGAGTAAAGTACAGGTACGGGTGCAAGTTTGGCACTATGGTGTAAAATAAACAATAGATACCGTAGACGGGGTGTGAACCGGCACTCTACTTTACTCGTAGGGGGGGGGGTCCACAGGGGGAATCCGGTGCTTGTGGCGTGGCGTATGGTGGAGGGTGGTTTATCCCTACGAAGGGGCTCGAAGCGATAAGGTAAATGTGGCCACCACCCCTGTTTTTATGCGTGAACTACGGTAGAATATGGCACAGTATCGTGGGTTGGACTTTGTGGGGAGGACTTTTCCGAACCAGACAGACAGACCGTCAGACAGAGGGGGAACGAGATCGCAGCCTTGAGTTTAAAGACGGAGAAGAGATGATGCTCACTAAAGTACTATATGGTCCGAGAAGGTGAGGGAAGGTAATATCTACAGTGCACTGCAAGGAGAGACGGCAGATAAGGAAAAAGCCCAGAGAAAGAAAGAATAACAGCCCGAAAAAAAAAATGATACAAATATCATAAAATAAGCTGGATCAAGGAAACTTTTGTGTAAACCTTTCTTTTCTTTTCTTCCCCCCTTTTTTTACCACCAGGTTCAATTCACCACCAACAATGTTCCAACTGACCATACCCAAAGATAAAACAAGGAAAAGCCTATATATGGTACCCAAACACAAGGAAAAACGGGAAAGAGAGAGGAAAAGCTTTTTTCTGTTGTGAATGCTGGTCGCTGAAATATCGCCAAGAACGAGATCAAGATAGGAACAGAAAGCATGCGGACAGATGTGAATAGAAAAAGGGATTGTTGGATCCAGAGCGAAATGTAGAAAGGACCTTACCAGGTGAACTTAAAACCCATGCTTGATATAACCAGCTTTCTTCTGCCGCAGTCCTCCAATATAACCTTTGAGGGCACCCACGGGTGGGATCTGTACAAGTACCCACATTTCTATTTCTTGGGCCTGGGATCAACAGCACCCCCACGCCTCTTGGGATTAGCTCTTGTAGGCTTCTTCTTCGGCGCTACTGGTTCGCTGCTACCCTCAATGAATTTGATGAGTTCGTCAATGCTTCTAGAGTCCATTCTCCCCAACCCAGACGCAGAGGTCGTTGATTCCGCTACTCCATGCGGTGTGACGGATCCTTGACCAACCTGGGGCTGCGGACGAGTCGACATAGTTACGTGCGGTGTCATTGAGAATCCCCGTTTCTTACGCTCCTGGATGTCCTTTGCCTGCTTCGCCAGGAGCACTGCGTTCTGAGTGAGCTGGTCGAGCCAGCTCTCGGCTTCTTTGGTGTTGCGGTCGTTCGGGCCGAGCTGCGCATGGAAGACGTTGTAGGCGTCGCGCATCCTATTTACAGCTCCTTTAGAATCGTGGTCGAGGGCAAGAGCCTGCGCAAGTTGAAAGTACAGTGTGGCTGTATGCGGGGATTGCTTCCCGAAAATGGATTCACAAACGGCCAAGGATGCCTCAAACCACTTCCGGGAGTCGGTGTAATGCTTCAATGCTTGAAGCATTACTGCAACGTTGTTCATTGTCGTGACCGAATCGGGGTGTGCCTGACCATATATAATCCTCCAGAAACCGAGTGCGTGCTTGATGTAAGCCAATGCTCTGTTGGTACTTCCGTTCGCGTGCTCAAAGAGTCCCAAGTTGAGGTAGTTGAGCAGCGTCTCGGCAGAATCAATTCCCAATGTCCTCTCCGATACAATCACCGCTTTTCTAGCCAATTCCACAGCAGCCGTCTTTTCCTCTAGTTGGTAATACAGCATGGAAAGTGTATTGTAAACACGGGCTACTTCGGGATGCAACACCCCGTAGATTTGCTCGTGCAATGAAAGTGATTCAAGAAGGAGTTCTTGGCCCATTTCCTTATGATCTTGAATGAGCGACATCCGGCCGGCCTCGAGCGCCTCCTCAGCCAACAGACTCTGCGGCATTATCGCGTCAGTATAGGAAACGACTTGCCAATAAATGCAAAACCGCTATAATCAATCGGAGAGTACCTTGGAGGACGAATCCTTGACAACTGGTACCACGTTCATAATATCCTGAGGATCGAACGTTGTTGAGGGGACCTTGGGAACAGGCGCTTCATGTATCGACGCCACGGGCGACTTCTTCTTACTGCCCGACTTGCCCTTTGAATTTCCGTTAGTGGGTGGCAGTATCTCAATATTGGCATTTATGGCCTCAGATGTGGATCTAGGAGCGCCAAATTCATAATTCTTGATCTTCATCTGGAAACCAAACTTGAGAGCAATCTCCCGAAGCATTTGAAGATGTTTGACGCCGCTAACCCAACCCTCTTGGAGACTGTGCCGATACCTCTTGCTAACTTCCTTTTCAATGCTCGCCCGGAGGCCCTCGATACCCAATTTCTCGAAACCAAAGTCGGCATCATGATACAGCTTCCAGAGACCCGCATCGGGGATAACCTTTGGGTTAGGGTGGTGCTCAGCTCCAAGGAGGCAGTTGAGGAAATGTGAAACACAGAAAGGGACCAAGGGGCCGGGGAGGCCACGGAGCATGGCATTCAAAATGTGCTTACAGGCCCTGGAGACCATCTCCTGAATAGCGAGGGTTTTGATGGAGCCTAATTTGGCCCCTTCCTCATCTGCCAAAGAGGCGACAGTTCCAAGATAGCGAACATTGATACCCCGCTTGTGCATGAGACGGGAGAGAGAATGGCCGTCCATGGGGGATCCGACCTCGCCTTCAGCCAAATCGGAAATCTGACAACGCACGTTAGCTGAGCAAGTTTTCAGGGAGACTGGAGAGAAACTTACCAATCTTGGTATTGCTATTGTTAACAGGAAATTGCAAGCATCTCTGACATCTTTCTCGTCTTTCACCATTTGCGCCTTTTCTTCCTCTGTTTTCGGTTGTTGGCCGGAGAGAACATCGGGATTGAGTGAGAACTCAAAACCAGAAATGTCAATACTGTTGTCTAGTCCCTCGGGCTTCTTTTCTAAAGTGTTAGCATTAACTTTGTTTTGCCGGTTTTCGTGGAAAAAACCTTCTCAGCATCTTCCCCTTTGGACTCGTCCTCGCCCTCCTTCTCAGCATTGTCCTTCGCCTCATCAGCCTTTTTCTGCTCCTCCTCCTTGGTCACCCTTCGCTTCTCTATTTCGGCGGAAACATATTCCCGCATCTTAGACTTCCAAAAACTCTCTACAAGTTCTGGCCTAAGAACGGCCATCCTATGGGGATACCCTTTCTCCACCTCTTCACCCTCAACCCCCTTCCAATGTTTCTCTAAAAAGTCCACATCCAAAGGTGTAGTTCTGTACAGATCCAAAACATACTTCCTCCCATCAGTTCCAAGTAAACCTTTAGTTTCCACAGAGGCTACCAGCTCATGTTTCTTTCCCTCCTTGTCCCAGACATTGTGCTTCTTAACCCTCATAGCCCCACTCATTTTCTCAAAGAGCGGAACAAATGATTCAGTAGTAGCAACAACGTCCTTACCTTCAACACCACCATAATCAATCTGGCTTTGGCCCTCCTCCCGTGGCCTGAAGATTCCCGGCACGATACTCTGAGCCACCAACCTTCTTCCAAGGTAGTCTACAACAACAGTTCCAGGCGTAGACAGCCCCGGAATATCCAATCCGTTAACGTACTTGACACCCATAACATCCTTTCCGGTAGCCACTCGGGCAGCCTCGTCACCACCCTCGCTAGCAAATGTTCCGACACCATCTGCACCGTAGGAGAAGAAAATGTTATTATAAACATAAATCTGTGCATCTCTTCCTTCAGTAGGATTTAGAGGAGCCACTTCACCCCTAGCAATTAGAACAACCCCACGGACAGCAGCGTCAGTGTAATCGGCGAACAGCTTGGATAGAAGTCTCTCGCGGAACACACGCTCCTGTACAGTCTCCCTCGGAAGTTCCCGCGTCGATTGAAACTCCTCATTGAAGTCACGGAGGGAATCAACATTCTCGGTTCCAGCGATCAGATAGGTTTCTTGAGGGCGGGCAACGTCAGGCTGATGGTTGAAATATTTGGTATCAGGTCCCGGAACCAGCCATGGGGCTGCCGGGATAGCATTTGTGGGCGCAAAAGTTACCAAAGCTTCTTTCTTTGCATTCCATTCTTGCAACGCGTGGAATTCCTTATTGAAGGATGGGGAAATCAACTCCAGGAGAGTGATTAACGAATGTGCAGAGAAATCCTTGGGGGCGGGTTTAGGCGCGGGGTCAAATTTGTTACTGCTAGACCGGTTGACGTAGAACCCAGATACGTATGAAGTGATATGGAATTGCTCGCCCTCAAGTGTGGTAACCTGAATATAAATCAAATGTCCTTTCTGACGGAGGTGGTGCGGCGGGGGGTTCCAGGGCGATAACGCAATGCTCTTGACACACTTTGGTGCTTGAGTATTCGTAATTTTTGGAAGGAATTGACTCAGCGAAGGCGGTGCATCAAAGTCGAAGTTGGCCATAGGTTGAGGGTCCTCAGTGCTTGACTTCTTAGAGCCGTTGCCCTCCTCAACCTCAATTCCGTCAAATAAACATAGACCGGCATTGATCCCACTGACAAGATCTATACGGGGCCCAGCAGCACCAATCAACTCCCGTACTCGTAATAAATGCAATCTAGCCTCCTTCTCTGTGTATGGATCCTCCACCAGAATCAGTTCAGAATCGGGTGTGATTCCTGGAACGTCTGACAACTCGACGAAGTCGCTAATCCGAGTACCGTTGTGCGCAAGGTGAAAGCATGTGTATTGGAAGGTGTCTGGTAACTCAATGACTGACTGACGGATATCCTGGACTTGTTCCGAGGCTGATACCTATACGAGAGAACTTGGTTAAAAAGAAGGAAGGGAAGAAAAAAGGGAAATAAGAAATGCTATTTATTGCAATCTGTCTATGCTTTATGACGCACCATTATTTGCATGCTATTTGGGTGGTGCGGGAGCTTAACGGTGAGTTGGAAAACTAATAAATATATAGAGTCAGCCCATTGCATTCTCTCGGTCTAATGCGGTGACGCTATTTCAATAGAAAAGCAAAAACAAGAACACCCCGCCATAGTAATCTACCCCGCGTGTCTCACATATGGGCTGGCAACTCACGATCATGGAGCTGAGGAGCAGCAGCCTCGTCCTGACTATCCCCTTCGATGATAGGTTGAGAAGTAACTCTGTTAGAGTCTGTTGGTGACGGTGTTCCTTCGTCAGTTTAAGCGCTTTCCGGGTAGAAACAACCCCCAGGTTCCCCTTCCCAGCAAATAGAGGCTCCATTGGAGGCGAGAAATTGGAACCTGAGCAATTGAGTGAAAAGAGGCAGTGTAATGGAGGAATACTCACTCGCAATGAGGGCCTCATCTCTAGTGCGGCTTTCCTCAGATGTGTTTGCCATAATGATGGAGTGGGTTGAACTGAAGGTGAGAGGAAGAAAAACGTCAAATAACGAAATAAAAAACGGATCCAGGCTCCGCGGTCCTTTCGGCCAGAAGTCACAAGGAGATGTGAACCTTTCTCTTTTCCAACTCAAAGGGAGACTCGAGAAGGGAGAGGGATGAAAAACACGGGATGAAAAGGGAACAGGAATAGAAGTGTAATTTTTCTCTTTTTCCTCAATCAGTCGGTGGAGGAGGGAAAGGAAAGTGAGAAAGAAGGTTTTTTGGTTTGAAGAAAAAGTTTGAACATTACAGTTTTTCTGTGCCCACTCCAACAATGTCACTGTGCTTTAGTGCTGCCGCTACTGTTTTTTCTCTTCCAGTCCTCCCAGGAACCCTCACGCGCCCACAAGGAACCAGGGCGAAAATAGGCCGGCGGAACTTTTAGCCCTCCGCACAAACCTTCTCCGGCGGTCTTCGGTAAATACTTTTTAGGATGCAAGGGATAGCGGCAGCGATATGGTATACAGTATGGTGCGATCACGAAAATTTGTAGAAAGGGGAAATACTCGACAAATCACGAGTGACAATCACCGGTACTTGTGTACAAGCAGTGCGCAGTCTCGTGCTGCGTTGTTACTGTACGAGTACGGTACTCGAACACAAATCATGTAGTCTAAGTATTGGCATACTGATCACGACCCGTGTGAAAGGAATAAGATAATGCCCAAATATTTCCGTCCCACAGACTATCAGGGCAGATTTCATCTATCATCCCCATCAAGCGTTTGACTCGCTGTTGTCTGTTCACCGCTGTTGATCCCGTCCGGGAGTCTCGAACCGCTCGGGATTTCTATTTTTCCGAAGTGAACGCTTTTCTCTATCCTATTTGCCGAGTAAGGGTGACTGCCGGCATTGAATTTTCGCCGAATTTTATACGTAGAATCTATTTATTTATTTATAACCTTCAACATGCGATCCCATAGCCCTATTTGAACAGAGGATCTCCACTATTTCCACCCCAACATGCTTCTCCTCCTGTATTTTCCCCTTCACCGAAATTCTACTTTTTTCAACACCAAACTTTGCCACTCTACCCGGAGTCAAACCTAAACCAGAAGAATTCCGCAAGAGCATAGTAGCCATTAATGAAACAATAGACATTGAGAATCCATAGTCTTCTTTCCTCTTGCACCCCTATTCTTGAGGGAAGAAATGGTGAGGAACTCAATATTGTATTCGGTACTTGCCATGGATGTCTCTCGTGTTTTACGAATGAATCCATGAATTTAACAAAAAAACCAACAAAACCAACAAAACCATCTCCATCGCGCAATGTCGAAATGGACCAACGCAAACAGAGGAAAAAGGCAGCGCTAGTCGCGGGTCTGTACTACGAAGCAAGGACGATATGGTGTATATGTTCTGATAGGAAAGGGTGATCAAGGAAGGCGTAAGAAAAGGAAATATATCGATAGGGGAACTGTCTAAGGAAATGTGCTTTTTTGTGAGTGAGTAGATAGACGTGAGTCGGCTCCCGAGCCCATCCAGAATGGCTGTGGGTATGGACCGTAGATCGCTGCTGACGCCTTACGTCTTGGTAGCATGACGTCCAACAATTGTCAAATCTAAGAATAATGGTGAGTATAGAATGTGCTGTGTGTTCACGGGAATTGCTCACCTTAAGAATCATCCTCTCCTTCCTCTTTTGTTTTTTCACGATTGCCACGAGTAACATCGAAATGTACGGATTTCTCAACATTGCCCTTATAGCCTTTGACTGTCATGTTGTATTTCCCGCCATACCAAAGATCCTGTTCACTAAATCAGCATTTATTGTACACTAGTATTTGTAGAGATTTTCTCATAATATTTACCTTGATGGTCAATTCTCTTGTTCTACCCAAGCTCTCAATGTCGCTAATTCTCTCAAGAGTATCTTCCAAGAACTCAGCAAAGCCGGGTTCTCCGCAAACCTCGCGGAAGGCATTCTGCATGGGCACCGAATCGGCTCTGACACGTGCCTTGGAATCAATCGTGAAAATATTGAGGTGGTCAAATTCCTCAATGAATTCTGCCCGGGTCATAATCTGTCTGGCCCTGTATAGCGGCACCTCGGGCAACTCGTGGCCAATCTCGGGGTTGTAATGACTGCATTCACCAGCGTCTGCCAGTTCCATGTCTACCAGATG
This sequence comes from Tuber calosporum, assembly GCA_003316355.1. NCBI lineage: Eukaryota > Fungi > Ascomycota > Pezizomycetes > Pezizales > Tuberaceae > Tuber > Tuber calosporum. The sequence goes on from QFET01001450.1 coordinate 10,083, forward strand.
CTTGACGAGAACCATGGCGGAAGATGCAAATTTCTGTTGGTCCATCACATCGTCGTCCATGTCAGGACCAAGGAGACCACATTTGTTCTAGTACAGAAATCCTATCAGTAATGGCCAACGTGATAGCAGCAAAGTAGTGACCAAACCAATAACCAAGTTTTCTCAATTTCGCAGATTTCCTTGCATTTGGCTATCATATCCTCTTCCCGAGCAACTTTATTCAAGAAGGCGAGTCTTCCGCCCACCAGTTCGTATACTTGCTCCAAGACGTCCATGTTTGCCGTTTCATGCTTGTGTTTTGCTCGATAATTTTTCAATGCCGTGATAGCCTTTTCCTTGGAGAGGTCCCTAACAGATATGAGCTCCATTCTTGACCCGTTTTGCTTTAGGCGCTCGTAAACCCTATCACACTATATTGGCCATGCCGTATAATAAACTGAGTGATTGGTGGAAACGCACCAGTAATCATCACTGTTAAAAACCATAGTAACCAACCCACTAGCAGCCCAGGATTCCGCTTTCTGTTGTAGTAATTCCAGTAGATCCTTCCCATCGTCGTCATTGCGCAATAAGTGCATGCTGTTAACGATCATGATGAGAGGTTTGCCGGTTGCCTTTCTGCGTATCAGTGCTACCTTTTCCAGTTTGTTCAGTGCGCGTTCAATGTCGAGGAGGGCCGTTGTGTCGCGAGGTCCACGGATAGAAAACAGAGAGCCGATATAATCTTCATGCTATTATGGATCTCAGTATCGAGATAGTGAGTTTGATAGATAGGGCGAAGGTACAAATTCAAAATCAAGGGCCTTGCCAAGTCGGATTCGGAAGATTTCAGGGTCTGCATGGGCCTCCATCATAGAACAAGCCTCGCCTTTGATTTTGTGCATCGCGCTTGGAAGATGTTAGCTGGGTGTCTACAACATTAGGTCAGAGGTTATGTACTTACGCAAGTAACATTGATGTTTTTCCGGTCCCCTTTTGAAGAATTTAGCGTCGGGTATCACAAATTCCGTTTATGCGAAGATTATCACCTTTTCTCCAATAAGCAGATAATAGTGTCCTTGTTCCTCTCCATTTACAATGTCGTCGATCCTGTCTTGTGCCTCTAACATTACCCTAAAAGCACAAATATTAGTCCATGTAGGTGCCACGAATTTCAGAACTTTAAGCATCAGCAACGGGCAATCAGGAGATCAAAAAAGAAAAAAAAAAGAAAAAAAGGTACGCCAACACAGGGTAAACATCCCCAAACAGGACACCAGCGCGCAAGAAATTACAAAAGGCTTCAGATTGCAGAAACGCTAGAAAGGAAGGGATTGGGTTACGGGAGAAAGTGAGTAGGGTGTTTTGTGGAAGAGTCGAAAGGTTCGGGGTACCATGGCTCTTCACTATCACTGTGGCCAGCCGTCGCCATGTTCAGTGCCGGATCTCCTTTGTTGAATGCATTATCGATTTTCTGTAAGACGAGTTTTTTGTAGTACTTGTGATAAGCATATCCGGCTAATCTAGATGTAAAATCTCCAGAATATCAGTTATCAGGTTCACCATAACAGTCGACATTGGAGACTGTTTCCATACCCTAATATCCCCAGGGATGCTCCAGTTGTGGCAGCAGATTCAAATATTTTCCATGCAGTCCCTTTCAGCTTGTATTTTTTATCATCCTCCCCTTTAGGAGGCTTCGTCCCTCCTCTCCCACTACCCCCTCCATTGCCATTGCCATTGCCGCCTCTGGATGATCCGTGGTACATTCCACTCCCGCGGATTCCTCCCCCAACCTGGTCACCCCCCGGCGCCGCCGTATCCTCGACATATCCCCATTTCTGTGTGCTCGGTTGTGGCTGCAAGTCAGTGCTGGGACCAAATTGATAGTCATTGCCACCTCCGACACGGCTGCGATGATCTGTATTCCAGCGCTTCTGTTGCCGGATATAGGGAAGCAGTAACCCATGCTGCAAGCTCTTGGTGCGAAAAGGTAGAGAGGGACAACTCCGCTGGAAGGAACGGGATATAATCGTCGCCATGCTCGAAAAACAATGGAAAATGGCAGAGCCGATGGAAAGGGGCTCCTAATCAACAAGAGGATGTCAATTGATCCTTTTTGCCCCTCCGTCCTTTTCTCTCAAGGTGAGTTTGCTTGGGGTTGGGACAGGGGGGTGAAGACCACTAAAAGGGTCCACCCGGGGAATGGGGTCTAGATTCTAAATTGAAGGGGCGCTGATAAAATTTGCGCTTGGACTCGGGATCAACAACTAGGGTCCGAAGACAAAGAGATCTGGGTACACCCTCCTCTAGGCCGAGAATATTTGTGCAAGTACCGTACCGTGCTCGAGTACCGTACTAGAGCAACGAGAATGGCGTGCCGTACCGATAGATTTTTATTTTATTTTTTACCCTATTTTTATTTTTATTTTATATTTTATGATAGCAGGAATGTCGTGTGTGATGGAGAGATGGCTGAGAGGGAAGGGGGATGACAAAAAATGCGGATAAGACAGAAACAGAAATCACAGAAAAGATGGCATGACGACGAGATCTTGTGCCACAGAATATCAACGTTACGAGGCGGGAAGTAAGCAGTCCTTTATCCCAAGTCTGGGAGATGTCAAGGTGCATGGAGCCCACGACGCAGCCACTCAGAAAGCCAAAATGGTATGGTTCAACAGCGGATAAGTGTCAACCATGTGGCTGAGTGGTAGCTCATTATGCAACACAACACAACCAACCTCATACTGGACCAAATAGTAAGAAAAAACTGTAGAAACGGTTGCAAGATACGGTAAGGCAGAATAAAAGTATGTTTTTTTTTTACTTGATTTGGTCAAGTATTAGATTGGCTACCGTATGTTATGTTGACTCAGCCACCTGGTTGACACTTCTCTGTTTTTGCACCATAGATTGATGAATCAATCAAAAGAATCACCTACCGTACCAGTACGTTAGGCTTGGTGGGCTATAGCCCAATACTCGAGTACCGTATACGATTGGCAGCATTGGATGAAATAGTTGGCGAATACCGTCACTATATTTGTAACCCTGTGCAGTGTCTGCATCAAGAGCGAGGAGATGTCACTGCCCTAAAAGTTTGGCCTGGATTGGTGGAAGCGAGCCATGCCACGCAGTAACTAAGAGGGAAAGCAAGATTACAACATACACTTGTCCATGATAAACAGTGACCGATGATGGCGAACCAAATATTTGTGCGTGACAATTGAGATGCTATACCAGTGTTTCAAAGGACCGTTTCTACTCTTCCGCTGATGGGGGAGGGGGAGGGGGAGGGAGTATCTTCGAAGGATACACAACCAAAAGGCCCATGAAGGAGTGCCGTGGCAAATTCCATCGCCACGGGAAGGCTCACACAGCTCTCTTACCGGCAGTCTGATGGTCAACCTTTGTCACAAGAGGGCATAAAAGTCATACCTCAGGCATCCAGTCGATCGCACAGCCACACCTCGGCTCCTCGAGCTTTTAGTAAGCCGCACGCCGATCATTCGTAAAAACTTGTGCCACACACTTGACGTAACGTCGCGTGAACTCCATCCGGTCCCTTACCTTGAACCTTCTATCATACGGTAGACCTTTTCAACCCCCTTTTCACAACCATCTCCACAAACTCTGCGCTAGATTTCCTCTCTTGTAGCAGAACAGAGCAAAGCACAAACAGGAGCGGGCGCGCCCTACATTTGATGCCTCAGCAATGGCTTCGGAAAAACCCTCTGCCTACGAAGCCGAAATGCTCGACGACGACGACAATCCCCAGCTTCCATCCCTATCACCGGCTTCCCCAAGTCCTAGCCCTGTACTTTCACCAACGGACATTCTCATAGCGTCCATATATCCTCTAACTCTCATAGCTGGGTCAGCCTTCTCGGTATTCTCGCCCTCGCCAGCATCAACCAGCTCCTACTTCTCCCACAAACGTAATTTCTTCAACGTTTACTTCGTCAAGTACGGATGGCTGTGGACTACTCTGGTCTTTCTAATACACACCAGCCGTCTTCGGTCCTCATCAAGAGCCAAAGCGCTATTGCGGTATGCCGTTGCAACTATCTGGTGGATTTCAGTCACCCAGTGGTTTTTTGGGCCACCGATAATGGATCGAACGTTTTTGGTCACGGGGGGCAAATGTCAGCTGATTGACACCAACCCCGTGCGTGCAGAGGAGGAGATGGGCGCTGTTCAGATGCATTTTACCAGCACTGCCTGTAAGATTGCGGGTGGAAAGTGGAGTGGTGGTCACGATCTTAGTGGCCACGTGTTTCTGCTTACCCATGCTAGCTTGTTTTTGTGGAGCGAGTTCTTGCCCACCCTGAGCCTTTCGGGAGCTGCTGGATGGGAAAGTGTAGGGGTTTTGGCGCTGCTAGGATTGTGGTGGTGGATGCTGTTGATGACGGGCGTGTACTTCCACACATGGCGGGAGAAGGTCAGTTGCCCTTTTATTACCGGTATTGGGAGTGTTTTTGCGGGTGCTACACGGGTGCTAATGGTGTCTCGATGGCCAGGTAACTGGCTGGATCGCCGCAATAGCCCAATGGGCAGTGTTGTATGCGTGGGCACTGAGGTCGCATCACATCGCCCGGAGCACTTTTGGAGTTCCGGGAATCTGATTTTGTTTGCCCACTCTGGGTTAATGGTTTCTGTTAATGGTGGTTGCTGGAGGATAGGTAAAGCGCTTTTTAGTTATTAATCCGACTTTTTTTTTCATTTTTTTTTTTTTTCATTGCCTCACTCTTCTTCTTCTTCTTCGTTTTAGATATGTATCTTTGTGTTTCTCGTCATGCGTCAAAGTATTATGTTTTTTACTCGGGTGATCTTCTTCTATATAGGTTAGGAGGACCCGGATTGTACATGTAGATATCATAAAGTACATATCAAGCCTCTCTGACTTGTCTTTTTCCGGTAACTAATTGCAGCTTTGTAAATACCGGATATCACTGGAGCCGTTCAACGTCGGCTCCCTCATAGGGTTCATATGATGAGGGGGGGTAGGGAGGACCGCAAGCTCACTCACCACAAATCAACCTTTATTCCCACCCTCCAAGACAACCTTCAGAGGAACCTCCCCGCTACCCCTCGGTAAAGGTTTTGGCTGGTTTTCACCCTCCTTCCAGCCAATCTGTCTCCCGATCAACCCATTATCCTGCCAACAACTCACCGGCGAAGAAAGCCCAACTCACCATATAAATAATCCTAAAGGTGGCTGGTAGCCTTCCCTCCTCGCCACCATGCAACTCCCTATACACCCCTTCTGCCGCCATCAACACATCTCTCCCAATCGGCCCCACCTCTCTAGCCAAAACCGCGTTCCCCTCCCCCATGGAATTTAAGTCTGCTATGAGCGCAAACACATCCGGAAACTCTACGACAACATCATCAACATCTATCGTTAGCAGCTTAAACCCCGCCCTCTGCATCAAGCCACCAATATCGCGGACATCTGCCAGCGGCGAAACCCGCGGCGACACACCGCCCCGCCGCTCCAACTCCGCCAACTGCAGCGACGTCCGCAATTCAAACAGAGTGTCCCCGCCCAGCATCGCGGCGATAAACGGCGCATCAGGCTTTAGTATCCGATTGATACTGGAAAGCGTATACGGAAGGTCGTTTATCCAATGCATCGATAAGCTGGAAACCACCGCGTCGAAGGTGTTCTCCGCGAACGGCGGTACCTCCTCGTCCGCCACCACGCGTTCTATCGGCAGATGGTCGTTAAATTCCAGCTCCGCATCCCGATACAACAACTCGCGGCTCATGTCCACGCACGTTAGTTTCTCTAGCTGACTGCTTATCCCCAGGGGGAGCTGCCGTGCGAGGTGGCAGGCGCCCGCGCCCAGATCTAGTATGTGCGGGAGCGGTCGCTGGATGTCCTGGATGCGGCCGATCAGGCGAAGGGAGATCTCGGATTTTAAGTAGTCGGTCGCACGACTGTGCCTTGGGTTTTGGGTGGACCGGCTGCGCTGGAGACGTTTCGTTCGGCGGTTGAAAACCTGGCAGGCCGGGTTTGGGGTTATGGTTGTGGTTGCTGTGGCTAGGCTTCGGAGCGCTCCCCTGGGGCGGGGGATGGGGAGGGATGGCATTGCGTGTGTCGAGTTGAGGGGGTGAACGGTGGGTTGTGTTTTTCGTTTTGGGGAATTTAACGTGAATGAAATTGTTGTGCAAAGCTAGTTTGGCGATAGGGTTAGGGTCTTGTACTGGCACTGTGCAGGATGCGCATGGGGATTTTGGCAAAGACATTGGTTGCGTTGCTCGCGAGTACCAGTATCACAGTTGGACGCCGGCCCGGCGGGCGATATAAATGCATTTTCTGGACACACAAAAAGACCGCAGCGGCTAACGTCTCGAGTATCCCATCCCACTGTCATCACAATAGTATTTCAATGCAGGTAGGATGGACCCAACCGACACCCTACCCAGACACCACCTAATGACACAATTCCAACTCGAAAAAGCCACGGCAATCCCAGCCAGACTACCTTACCCGGCACTATCCGTCAATGACCGTAGCGACCAGCTCATACAAGGATCAGTGACTAACAATCATACAATGTCACTCGCAAATCTAAAACCTTTCAAGTGATAACGTGGGAGAGCTACTGACAGAGCATACTCGATCTGACGGCAAATCAAATTCCAGAAGGCCAAAACGTAGTCAAAGTCACTAGGGAGCGAAGGTGCACTATGATATTCCGGACCAAAATTCTTAACGGTTTGCTGTCGTCGGGTAGAGGATATACGAGATACCGGGTATCCTCGACATGGCGGCGTGGATATCACTTTGACAGTTGTGAGCTGAATATGCCTATTCGATTCTGTACTGCGATGGATGGATGGTACTGTGGGTATCATCCGCTTTGCCCATTTTGACTTCCGTGTCTCTCTCTCGAAATCAATAAGTGGCTCCTGCATATATGCCGGAAATCTCCTCTCCGAGGTAGTCGTGATGCTGTAGTTATTGTGGGGACACGTATGGTAGCTGGTGGCAAGTGAATGTCAAGTTTTTTAAGATCTGAAGCGCGGAGACGCAAGCTATCTATTTTCGCTGCAATAGAGTTCTAACGACTCACTATCTGCGGCCCCCCCCCTTGGGGTCTGGTATACATTAGCTGGATAAGGTGATGGATCAAACCCCTCAGAGAAAGCACTGCCCCCCCCGCCCCAAAACGTAGATACAGGTACAGCAATGGCTGTCGTGTTGAACTACGAATCGGATGTGAACGGAAAAAGACATTTGTGAACATAGATTCTGAGATTCTCCCTAGGGCATAGGTTCTTCCCCGGACTTTAGGCGCTTTCCCTCCGACATTGGGGATTCTTCTTTGGGTTTTGGCGAAGCTTTCTTGCGCCTTGGTCCGATTAGGCCGCGACGGCGAAGTATATGCTCGGCCCTCCGGCCTGTACTGATATTCCACTCCTCCACCTTGTGGGAAAGCGTTGCTTCGATCCTCTCATCATCCAGTAGCATCTCGACAATGTTCGTATGCCCTTCGTAGATGGCGATGACCAGGGCACTCTGATCCCAGCGAGCGCACTTGGCGTTGATGTCAAGCCTTCCATCATCCAGCAAGAGTTTAAAGATCTCGTCGACCCCACGACGCGCAGCGCAGTGCAGCGGTGTCCAGCCATCGCGACCGAGCACATTGAGTTCAAGCCTGCGATCCGCCAAGAGAGCCTTGGCCATGCCGACCTGACCCCTACCAACAACCACGTGAATGGGCCTCCAGGAGAACTTGTTCTCGACATTAACCTCGAGATCCTCCCTCTCCAAAAACGCTTTGACCATACCCTCGCTACCGTGAACACAAGCAAGGTGGAAGGCCGCTTCCTGATTATCGTTCCAGCAATTGACGTTGACATGACGGTACTTCAAGAGCGTGCGCACCATGTTCTCGTTGCCATTCCAGATCGCGCGCATCAGCGGAGTATTTCCAGTCTCCTTCTCCTTCGTGTTAACGTTTACCCCCGCTTCTATAAGCGTGCGCACAGCAAGGTCTGACTCCCTTACCACGGCGTTGTTGAGGAGCGCATCGTCACCGGCGAATTGGAGGATTTGTCTATCGAGGAGTTTTACAATGGCCGCGACATTCCCGGCCCTTGCCGTGTTGAGGAGTAGGCGTTTGCCGTGGATGGCGGAGCGGTAACGGAAGACTTCGTTGATGAGGGATTCGTGGAGGAGGAGCGCGAAGCGGCGGTTTGTTACCAGGAGGGAGTGCAGGTCTTGGATTGTTTGGCCTTGAGTTATTTGCAGGATTATCTCGTTTGGAAGATTGAGGAGTGACATGATTGCAGTTTTTCTTGCACGTTCTCTGAAAACGCCTGTTGGCGGAGATTGTGTAAGGCTGAGTTGTGTGTGGGGAAAGGAAGGAGCGGGAGCTGAAGTTATAGTGCCAAACTTATCGGTCACGTGCTTGAGGCTCACATTTCGTGCCATTCACTATTCACAAAGAGTCACTCGCTCTGTATTGCTTCTATCTGCATTTTGGCTTAGTGAATTTAGGAATAGGCTGAGAGCTATCGAGGAAGGCTCTGAATAGTATTATATATTAAGCTATAAAAGTAAAAACAAAAACTAGGTCCTATCGCTTCATTTTCCTTGCCACCACTTCGTCATAACCCATCGACACTTCCGAATCCACCTTAGTTGGCACCAGCAACAGCAAAACATCCACCCTTGAGGTTGAAAAAGCCGTTCTGCCGAATACCGATTAGCCATTGCTAACCTCCAATGTGGGAGGGAGAAACGAACCTGATCACTCTCGCCATCGCAGCAAGCAAGCTTACCAGTGCATTGGCTGGCTCCAGAAATCCCGTCGACTACTCAATCGATTAGCTATACTCAATTCTCATATTAAAGGCTCAGAGGATGTTTCTCACTAGTGACACCACGACCGATCACAGAGTTACACTTGACAGTCAATTTGTCCAAAACCGTGGTGAAGGAACCATGTTTCTTCTCGGCGTTGGCGTCGTTGCAGCAGACCATCTCCTGGGTCTGCTTCGCGCAGTGCTGGCTCTTATCCACGACTTCGATATTGCCACCATGACCGTCTCCACCAGCAACGGGGATTGCTGTGGTTGCGACGGCGAAGAGGATGACAGCGAGGGTCTTGATGGAAACCATTTTGATTTTTGGGGGGTTGGTAGAGGCGGGAGCTTGAAAGCGGCGAGGAATAGAGTGGATGGTTTGGTGCTGGTAGTGGAGTAGTGGGGCTGTGAAGAGTGATGGAGTGGATGAAGAATTCGAAAGGACGGAGGGAGAAGGGGTATTTATACCCAATGTCTCTATTATGAGTGGTTCTCCTTTGCGGCATAATACCGGCACTCGAGTACCTTTTTTTCTTCCTTTTTTTTTCTGTAGACGGACAGAGAAAGAGAGACAGTCGAACGGACAGGTGGTTTGTTCCTGTCCAGTTCGGCCGTCGAGTCGATCATTGAACCGAACGAGACTATTCCGTGATGAGCACCATCCCGATTGAAATCCGTGCGCCGGGAACTTGCGCCCTGCATAACAACCAAAGGATTCTTGATAAATCCCTGCTTCGGCTCACCCGGACGGGGAATTCCGATCGACGAATGCTCCCTGCCCAGAGACAAGCTTTTTAGAGATCTTGCCTTTTATTCGGTACTTGTATTGTACTTGTACAGTAACTTAGCGTTGAGTCTCATATCGCAGATTATCGTGTTACGAGCCTTATTCCAAATATTATTCCCTAACAAAGCAACTGCCGGTAGAACACCTGTGGGTATAATCTACCCGCAAAAACTTGCTCTTTCACTCCAAATGGTAACATCTCCAAGTTTTGCAAAGACATCAGGAATGCAGGGGTATGCTCCAGTCTCTTGAGGCCCTAGTGTTGAGAGGCTGGTTAGCTCTGGCACTCATTTGAAGTAAGCTGTTTTAAACAAGAAGCACTATTGAGATGCCTGAATGCAAGGCCATCCAATGAGATCCATGTACCTGCCCATATGGGACTGCTACAAATCTGTGAACTAGAGAATTGAAATGTATGGTAAAAACCGAAGCCCACAAGTTCAACCCAAATCAAATCAGTAAGCTGCATCAAATGTTTGAGGAGAAGGAATCGCGGTGCGGTAATACAGACAGTTACAGCGGGCTAAGGGATGATAGCCACAGGAGGGCCGCCCTAGCTGTTAAAGCAGGTAAAAACTGGGTTGAGTAATTGTTGCGATCTCTCGGGGATCTTGGGCCGGCGAGGTCTCTATGCGTGCACCGCAGGGGCCAGGAAAAATATACGGCCATTCATCCGTGCGTATCTATGCGCGCAAACAAAATTATACCTTCAATGTCGGGGCACTCCTTGGCTAGGACGAGTACGGTGCGTGCTCTATCCTGTCCATGAACTGGATGGACCATTTGTTATGTTTTTGAGCACTAATGATTTCCGATCGTTTGGGGTTTGTGAAGGTCAAAAGATCTCTTCTGGCATCCCAAGGCACTCTTCACTCTCGGAATTGCCGCAGTTCACTTATGCTCCATAAAAATTACTACCCTGGCATACGGTAGCAAAAGACGATGTGCTCCGCGAGTGGAGTTTATCCTATCGCGGGTGTTGTTGCTGTTGTTGTTGCTGCAGTACTCGAGTACTGCTCATGACCCCTGATGCCCGCCGACGCAAGCGCATCTCGCTCTTAGACACTTCTAGCCAAGAGGAGACCATCTCCGAGTGATGGAGGCCGCTCAGCTGATAGGCATGCGTTCCGCTTGGAAGTTGAGAATAATATAAAGTTAGTTACCCGCACCTTAAACGGCACATCACAAGCCAACAACACCCACTGATCACCCTAGTCCCCCGTCGATCCGGGGAAGCAACTTCGGATGATACCCCAGCCACCACACCACAAACCCGGCCAGAGGGAATCCAGGTTCATCCCAGGTACCGCTGGGGCCACTTACAATACAGTATCATACGTGCAGCCTGCACTGGACGCCACAAGAATGAGATCATTTTTCTGCCATAGAGCAGCCTGGCATGGGCTACAATATCCTCAATACCCCTGAAAAAAAAACCCCCCCCGAATTCCCTATTACTAGGGTTCTACAGTTTTAGTTATTGATAGGCAAGCTGAAACGTTTTCGCCCGGCCGGTATCCCGACCAGTTTCCCCTTTTCCTCTGGTAGAAAAACCACTCCAATTTGTCAACCAAGTTGAATTGAATTTATTAGCTCCGGTCCGTAGGTCTCGTACTGCAGTCGGAGAGAGAGAAAAAAAAAAAATTTGTGCCGTACCTGTGTTGTCTCGCCGAGTACCCTTTTTTGGACACGGTACCATTCCGTTCTTACAGTGACGTTGGGGCAGTTGCCATCGTAGCTGGAGTTCATTGAGACATTGGTCAATTGCCAGGGTTTCCGCCTCATGTCTTACGACAGACACCAAGATCCGCGAGAATGCAGATCTCGGCCTGGTTCGGTCCAAGCGCTTAACCAAGCGCAATTCAAGCTCTTGAGTTAGGTCAGACCGCCAGCATTTTCGCCTGGCCGTGACATCTTGTGTCAAAAAAAAAAAAAAAAAAAAGGGGGAAGTATAATGTATCCTACTGCAACTCAGTAGACAAGAGGCTGACATCTTCTGCTGAGTACCAGATATAGGTTGTACCTTCGCTGGGGGAGGGATCAAGCCATTCATCACCTGATGTTTTGCACCCCACTAACAAAGACTAACCACCAAGAAGAGCATTGGAGGGAAAAAACTCACCAGAATGATCAAGAACCCGACGGAGGAGAACGAGCTCTACTTTCCCAGGCGCCTTGATATTCCGGAGCAGATACCTTCAGTCAGAGTGAGAAATAAGGCCGCAAACTTTATGCCCGACGGCAGCTCAGCACCTAACCAGCTGATCTCTTGAAAAGTCCCTACTCAATAGAATCTTATACCATAGGGCACTGACCCACCCACGAACCCTAACCGTACTAGTACAGTACCAGTAGGTCAAATTGTTTTTTTCAACCGCAATTGCCGTTAGGATCTCACAGTAACTCGAAGTCCAAAAAAAGGCTATATGCCTTTGATCGACTACCGTACCTTGAAGCAACACCGAGCATAGAACTGCTGCCTTGAGAATCTAACTCTAAGCTAATGTCTCTAACACGGTGGTCACTACCTTTGTCTCTCCCAATGCTGAGACTCTTACTCGCTCACTCGCTCATGCCATGTTGCAAACGGGACAGCTCTGTGTAAGCGACGAGATCGGCGAATGCTCTGAGAGTAATTACTCAATAAGAACGTATTTCGGCTCCCCTTTGTATGGATTTGTTGTCGCTTGGATTCCCCACGGCACGATACTCAGACTGGTGCAAGAGCCTTTTGCGTTCACGGACAACAGACTACTCTCCACCATCAGCACGAACTTTTGAATCCTCCATAGCACCGAGATTTTGATACCTGCACCTCAATGTATATATTTCCTATACTGGGGTTAATGTGTCCTGTCTTTTTAGACCTTTTTTAGTTGAAAACAAGTTCTTGTGGTTGACCACCCCTGAAGACACTACTACCGTATCTTCTGTCCAAATCTCAAAGTGACTTAGCCGGGACACGCTCTCCATGGAAGCGACAAGATCTCAATCTCATCCACAGCCGATTGAATCTAACGCCTTGAGATGCCCACTGAAACCAGCTCTTCTCCTATTCTTGTACCGGTATTCACATGGTAGCAACCTCAGGAGCCCGGTGCCTGGCAGGTCAAACAGTGATAGTCAAAGTCTCCCAGCATTTAGGCGACAACAGGGACACCAAGTGCTAAAGCGGAGATCAGTACTCAAATGGTGCACTACCGACACCGTGCTCAACAATCATTGCCGATCAACACGGCATTAGGTTCGCACTGTGCCGGTAGTGCTTTGCCAAGCACTGAACATTCCCTATTGATGCTGTCTCGCCGGCCCGTCATACTGGGCCGGGCCACGGTCAACTGGCGGTCTGAGACACAGTTGGCGACAGTGACCATTTAGCAGATCCCGAGCCGTGTCCTCTGGAGTCTACCGCACCTCGGAAGAGCGACGATGTTGAGATAGTCCCATCAATATCATTCATTCTGAGAAGGTCGTCAGTGCTAGGATTTCTCAAAGATTTTTTTTTTCCCACCTCAGACACAATTTCTTGAACCCACTTTCCTACTTTTGGTTATGGGCTTCACCTCTCTCAGTTAGAGAGCCGATCTGAACCCCTCCAATGGCTTTGAGAGGGAAAAATATTGAGAAAGTTGGAGAACTGACAACAGACGATCTTTTCGAAGTCAGGAGCGGTAACGACGGGAGAGAGAAGAAAAAAAAAAGGCTAATGATCGAGGTTTATCATGGTTTAGAAAAGCGGTTTTGATGGTGAGATTGGGTATATAAATACCTATCCTTCCGCCGTAGTTTTTAGTCTTCCATCCACTCGAGAATCTTCCAATTCACCACCACTACTACTACTACCACTCCTCCAATCTAACTTTACTCTTTACTTTTAATCCTCCACTTTTAACAAACACCCAAATCTATCAAAATGGTTTCAATCAAGACCCTCGCTGTCATCCTCTTCGCCGCCGCAGCCACAGCAATCCCCGTTGCTGGTGGAGACGGTCATGGTGGCAATATCGAAGTCGTGGATAAGAGCCAGCACTGCGCGAAGCAGACCCAGGAGATGGTCTGCTGCAACGACGCCAGCGCCGAGAAGAAACATGGTTCCTTCACCACGGTTTTGGACAAATTGACTGTCAAGTGTAACTCTGTGATCGGTCGTGGTGTCACTAGTGAGAAACATCCTCTGAGCCTTTAATATGAGAATTGAGTATAGCTAATCGATTGAGTAGTCGACGGGATTTCTGGAGCCAGCCAATGCACTGGTAAACTTGCTTGCTGCGATGGCGAGAGCGATCAGGTTCGTTTCTCCCTCCCACATTGGAGGTTAGCAATGGCTAATCGGTATTCGGCAGAACGGCTTTTTCAACCTCAAGGGTGGATGTTTTGCTGTTGCCGGTGCCAACTAAGGTGGCTTTGGAAGTATCAATGGGTTGTGAAGAGAAGTGGTGGCAAAGGGTGATGAAGAGATAGGACCTAGTTTTTTATATTTTCTTTTATATATTTAATGTCTCTAATTCATAATTCTGAGCTTTGCAATTCTACTTTGATTTATCACGCAAACCATTCCCCGAAGTGAATCCTGCTCGGCCCGCGCACCATACACAATGACCAAAACACCAAAATCCTCAATCTCTTCGGACTTGGGCAATAACTTCTAGAAATCCCACCACCCTTCCGGAATTACCAGGACGTCCTCGACGAAAACGGCCCAACTCCCCGTCCACGCAGGGAATCTGCGATCACGAAGGATCACCTGTGCGGTCCCAAGGCCCTGAACTCCACTGCCTGACACTCCACTCCTCACTCGTATGGAGGAACTGAAACAGCGACACACCGAAACGCCACCGATCGCATTGGGATTGAAGATCGCCTCGCATCATATCAGGTATATATAGTACGGCACGTATGATACATCGCGTTTCATGGAAGTTGATAATATTTGCCATCGTCACGGCTTTCTGTAGTTCTAACTAAAACGGCCATCTGGATCGGTCGGAGCAGAAGAGGAGAGAAGGGGTAGAAAAAAAAAACTGAAAATTGCATCACTTTGGGTGTTTCAAGACTCAGTCTACCTGCGGATGGTGGGGGACTCCCTGGCAGGATTGAAGGGTTGTATGATAGCTTAAACGTGCGGTTTTTAAGTTACCCGTGCATGGCCACTTGACGCAAACTCACCAAATGCTAGAGGTCGAGTGACGGTTCATGACTGCAATCACCCATTTCAACTCTCACATAAGCCTTGGACCCCCCTTAGCACGCCTGGGCACTGGGCCGGCAGTGTTTTTTTGGTGCGGACTAGGGCTAGGATTTCTTTTGTAGGCCAAGTCAGGATTTCTAATCTGCGCTTTCAAAATCAATCTCCTGACTGAAGAAAAAAAATCCTCGTAAACCTATTATCAGAGTAGTTTTCCTTCTCTTTGCCTTTGTAGGGGTTTATCTGGTATATAAGTCATTGAAAGCTTACTAAAACCTATAGCAATTCTATATATATATCCGGGCGTGTTTGGCGAGCCCGGGATGCGAGGTTTGGACTTTTGGGTTATAGACTTGGTTTTTTTTTACGTCCAAATCCTAGTCCACCCTGCGCTCGGAACGGAGCCTTAGTTTCCGCCATGTCCATCCAGGAGCATGACATATAAGGCTGCAACAAAAAAAATAAAAGAGTTCAGCAACCGGGATTCCCACATAGTCACCCACTGTAGTACTAACCGGTCGATACGATGCTTGTTTACCGCAGAGCGGACGGGATGCGAAATTTTCATCGTTCTATGGCCGAACACAACACCTGTCCTTCTTTTAGCCTCTTAACCCCGTATAGGTGATGTAGCCCATCGAGTGTTTGTGGGTTCAAAATGTTCGGGCAAAGCACTCCGGATAGGATATTAGTTTTCAAGGCTCGGGTAAAGCTTTAACCTGTGATAAATAATGGACCATGTCACCACCATCCCAGGGTGTCCATTTAATCGTTGACTTATCGAAGAGCGTGGTATCATACTGTTTGTTTGTTTTGGTAGGGACTATGGCGCAAAGGGACCAAAATGCGCACCGGGATTTGGTGTTTTGGGTCTTTCAAAATACCCTCCTCCTCCCACACCCAACAAGAATGAAAAGGCCACCGCCAGACAACCCGAGAACTGGAATACCTGAGAGCGACGCTAGGGCGCACAGGATTTCCCCCTTTGAATTAGAGGGGGGGGAATACCCTACTGTACTCGAGTATCATATTATCATATAGAGAAAATATCTCTTTCAACCCTCAGCTGAGATATAAAGTGAAAAATCCGCAGACTCTACTACATACCTTACTAGGAGAGGCAACTCCAACACCCTAGCGAGGTTCTCGATTATCCGAGTTTTTACGGTAGCTAAAGGTGCTGGGAATCGAGTGGCAGATTTTCTATAGCTTGCGGGGGGGGGGGGTCTGGATACGAGTGATTTTGACGATTGAAAATTTCGATTTTGGCGGGTAAATTGTAAGCCATCAAAGGCCGTGAGCGCGGCTACGCTCGGTTTGGAGATGTCACAAAATTGTCCATACCGCAGATGTAACGGTACCCCCATCTATGCGAGATCTCAGAGCGTTGAGCAGACGAGCCATAGTGGTTCTTCATCCCGGCACAATCGTTGGAATCCCTTGTGCTACGCCCGGAGCTCTGTTTGAGCGCAAAAGGTAGATACGTACAGACACCTTCTTCCCATCCTGTTGTTTCCTTATGTAGATTATATAGATTTCTACTATCTGCGCTATCAACCGCTATCAAATTTCATCCTGTGTTCTGTCCACTGGGAATTTTTTAGAGCACCTGCTACCCTCTCATTACGAGCCTTGCCTTAGCACCGGATCAGTGTCGGGAAATCACTATAGCTGTTGTCCCACTGTAGAGATGCATAAGTCGATTTAGTATTCCATCATAGGGGTAGGATTGGAACCGCTAGGTTCATGCTAATTGCATAGGGGCTGGGTGAACTATCGAGTCGCACTATGATCACTGCACCCGGCTAGGTTGACGAGGAAGGAATACATATTGCGCCTGCTGATATATTTAGTTTTAGGTTGGTTTTTGTGGGGAAAATCAGGGCCTAGAGCTACCGCCTACATATAAAGTACTATGATAGTTCAGAACGTTTCGTCTGATGCCCATTTTACACCAAAAGTATTCACATTTGCCGCCCTGTCTTGCGGCACAATAGCTACGAGAGTCTGCCAAAATTTGGAAAGGCATCAGCGAGCCTGTAGACAGTATAGGGAATGCTGAAGGATTCTGAAATGCTATAAAGGAGTGGAGAAAATGCCAATTAAGTGTGAGGTAGATTTCTATGCGCTTTTTTGTATGGAGTTCCATTAAAAATTCAAGTCACTTTCACACTAGCCTATATAATTGTAAACAATGAACACAGCTTCGGCCCCTTGAAGTTCTGCTTCTAGAGATTTTAAAGAATAGTTATTATCAAGCTGATGGGGGAGACTTAGAGTGTTTTCAAGAAGGGGGTTGTGGGAAATTGTCTGTTTGAAAAATGTCCATTGTTCACGAAATTTGATGGAAACAAGAGTCGGACGAAACGCCCTGAGCCGGTACTTTAATTGGGAGGTCAACCTCCACGGATCTTGATAAGAGTGTCTCAAATATCTTGCTAGAATATCTGGGTGAGGCAGTCTTTCTCCTGGACGGTGAACTTGTGGGCTAACTCGTACTAGGATTGTTTGAGCTCAAAGGTAAAAAACAAAACTGCGATTAAATTCTTGTTTGTAATTTTACTAAATATGTAAGCTAATATATGTAACCTTTATACCACACAATCTAAGTAATAAAACTTGAACTTGGTGAGATGGCATTAGGAGGCTTCTCCAGTAGAGATTAAACTGAAAGGACCAACATTGAAAATAATTACAACAAAGCTAAACATGATTTCTTAAATAAAGCTATAACAAATTGAAGGAAAGTTTGACATTACTTATATAATTGTAATCCTTATTGTCAGGTGGTTATCCTTAAAATAGTTTAGTAGATAAAATAACTAGGTCCCTTAGAGTCAACCTTGAAAGGATAACCATATATGCAGTGGTAATGGAACTACTGAACCTGATTCCTAGCAGGAAGGTTAGATATTAGTATATTTTAATAAACCTTCTCTGGAAGCCCTGAATCTGACACTTATGGTATCAAATCAAGTTCTCAGGCAGTGTATTCCAACCTCATTTTTTCTAATAAGGAAATATTGATTTGACTTATATGTTGGCTTCTGGAAATACTCTTCCTCATGTAGTGAAATTCAATGAAGCCTTTGTAAAGATACCACAACTTATAAGAAAATACTTATTTGATTGACTATGCTTTGAACTTGATAGTATTATAGTTTTGGTAAGTCCAGGTATCAAGTTTGCTGATAGTAAATGAGTAGGAATTATAAGCAATCAAATTTCAGAGTTTTCAACCTCTTGAAGGTAATAGGTTACTGATAAAATATGGAATTATAGCCAAGAAAAAATAATAACGAACTGGAAGAGCAACAATTACTGCAGGAAGTTGATATAGAATAGTGCTTGTGTATGTGAATATAGTTGTCTATGTAGTTGTATATTATGTAGTTGTGTATGTGGCTGTATATCTGATTGTATATGTGGTTGTATATGTAGTTGTATATGTGGTTGTATATGTAATTGTGAAAGATGGCTGTATATGTGATTGTAAATGTAGTTGTAGAAGATGATTGATGAGAAAAAGAAGAGGGATAAGAGAGGCCCTTTTATAAGTAGTCTATCCAACAGCATTGAAACTTCCTACACAAAGAGGGCAACGGAATTTTATGTAATAGGATTATTTAAGAATCTAAGACTAAAACACAAATACATAGTTTATACGTCAAGCTGGAACTGATGGAGAGATAATGGGAGAGGCACCATCCGACTCAAGCTTCCAACTCGTCATCTACAACCACTCCCACCAGGCGCAGAATCTTTATCCTTTATCTACCCTACTGAAACGGACGCTCTCCCATTCTCCAAAGCCCTTTTAACAGTTTCCTGATCATTCCTTCCACCTCCCTCTTCTCTCAGCGCCGTGTTCCTTCCTACCTGGAACAGCTCTCTCCTCTGCCCCCGATTTGTTGATATTATGCAAAATCTACGATATCTATGTGAATACTCCCATGTAAGCTTCCCTTCTGCTCCCCTAACATATTGGGATTGACTTGTGATGGTAGGTACCTTCTGTTCTCTTTATCTCTATCATACTCACTATGATAACCTGGTCTCCCGTCTGACTAACACTCACACATACCGACATCATGTGCCTATTAGTGTTAGGGAATCTCCAGTCAAGATTGTGCGGAATTCTCGGTATTCTCGGACAAGCCGTGCTCTCGGGGAATTGGGATTGTGTGAATCGTTACAAATACTACCTTCATAATTCACTCTCATTTCTATCTACGGTGCTGTTAGACACCAAATGAAATTTGGGAATGAAAAAAAAAAAAAAAAAGCCTTCTATTTCATCCTCTCGGTGAGCCATATCTCCCTCTACTTCTCCGATTCACTCCGGGCCTTTCAATGTCCTAACGCGAGTCTGTAGTTTTATAAACTGCGAGTTTCAACCGATCTAAGAATGGTTCGATGGGCCTACAGCTGTAATCCCAGTCGAGCAAGAAATTTATACGAAGCGATCCTAGAGGACCTGGACTACCAAGAGTTCTCTTCTCTGATACTGAGATTGGAGTCGTTGAAAAATTTCCAGCAAATCGTGACTTAGCTCCTCCTGAAGGTAACTCTTTGCATTTCCGGTGACTGGCAGCCAGGCTTCATGACACGCACTCGACTCGGCCACGGAGCGATAGAGCCCGATCTAAGTTAGGTATTACCTAGGAAGTGAGATCTACGATCAGCAAGGGGTATATGATATAAAGAGATGGACGTGATAATCACGATAGCTTTTCCCAGATGGCACTCACGGTGAGGGAGGGCGGCAGGGAGTATAGTAGAGGAAGTCGAGACATAGCTGCCTGTTGGGGTGTTGTCGTGCTTGAAAGTTGAGAGTCAGAAAATCCTATCCGGATATGATACCCCTTTTTCCATGCGAAGCTTCGGAACATTGTTAATCAAAAGGGAACCGAAAAGGCCCGTACCTTGAAAACAAATTGAATAAACATGAGCGCTCTTCAAGCCAATTTGCCCCCACTGATTGAGCCTATTGGTGAGAAAGAGAGAGCACGCCACATGAACCAAGTCTCACTCCCAATGCTTCCAACCCCCCC
>QFET01001452.1:0-15863 GCA_003316355.1 Tuber calosporum
GGACCGGAGGGGGGGGAGGGGGTTGTCTGGCAGTGGCTCCAGCCGTGACGCAAAGGGAGAGGTCCCTGACTGTGGCCTCCAAGGCTGCAATCGCGTGGGGGGCTGAAGTAGGTGGAGGGGCGGGGGTCGAGATAGCAGAGGAGATCTCATCCACACGCATAGTCAGTGCGGCAAGTCGGCTGACTACCTCATTGATTCCAGAGAGGGCGGTGCAGAGGAGTTGTATGATGGTGGCTTCCCCTTCGGAAAGGTTATGGAGGTGGAAGTTGTCAAACGCAGGGAAAGATTCCTGGGAGAGGCTAAACTGGGTAACTATAGCGTCTAGGAGGTTTTGAGTTGCAATCAGGGGGTCGGGGAGGGGTCCAGGGGTGCTGGTGCTGGAGGAGTGGGCTCAGTAGGGGGCTGTGCGGTGCTGGGTGCGCGAGGCTGACCTGGAGGGGCCAGGGGAGGCTGTGGCCATCACTGTTACACAGGAAGTGGGGCCGTGTCGCCAAAGAGTGAAGCCCAAGCGAGGGGCAAGATTTGGTTTGTCGTGGCTGTTGCCACACAAAAGGGCGAAGTTTTGTTCGGCTAAAAGGGGCAAGAGTTTCAAGCGGGAGGATAATAGAGGGCGCGGAGCGTGTCCCTTAACTGTGGGGGACTGCTAACTATTTATACACTTTTCCCGGTAGTTATATTGGTCATATATAAGAAGTATCTTTTTATACTTCAGCCATGGTCTAATAAGTGTGAGCACATTTTGACCCTGAAGATGTCTGACCCCGCTACAGCAAATGATCCCCCAGTCTTTCTATTGCTCTGAGAGTGTCTAGCACTCCACCAGTAGATAGCCTTCGATCCTTTTGCCTAATAAACTAAGTTTAGTTTTGATGTCAACCAATTGCGAACATCTTACAGAATATCAGGTAATCAGTCTGGATGGCTGTCTTTCTTGCATATATATACTCATGTGCAGATGCACTCAGATTATCAAGAATCTAGAATATGTAATAGATCCACTTATATAAATTACTCTATCTTCTTTCACTAAAGCTGAGTAGTCTGGATTTGACTCTACTTCTTGCCTATGAGGGTTGTAGTCAATATAGTCACCTCCTGGCTCTATATACCATCACATCTTTTTAGACTCATAAGTCTAGTACCATATCCCAGATGTGTAACATGTGAAAATAAGGAGAGTACAATAGAATAGTTTATAGTGTGAAGGGGAACAATAGGATTGTCATTCAACAAAAGTATTCACTGTCTAAGTATCTGTCTGAAGTCTGATAGCTCCTGCTAGTTCTGAGACTACTCTCAAATACATGAAATCTTTCCTACAAGGGCTGAGGCTCTGGATACCTGCAGCCACCCTCAATACTGGTGAGTGTACAGCTACTGGTATCCTGTGGCCCTGCCGGATTCCTGGAAATTCTGGGGCTTTCCCACAATACTGCCACTATCCTTTCGCTTGTATACATAACCTGTTCCTTCCCTTGGAACTCCTGGGGCATAATCTTGTGGCCCCTTCAAAGCATCCAGGTAGCTGAGCACTGGAATCTAGAGATTCCAGTTGCAAAATCAAATACAAAAGATATCAAATCAAATGTAATCTGACAAAGGAAAGGCTAATGATAGTGGTAATAGATTTTCTTTTTTGTTAAATCCGTGGTTTTATTTGTACTAAGTACAGGAAAATCCTGGCATTCACCCTGAGGTATGGCCTAAAAACTCCATTAACATAAGAAACTTGACCTCCCCCATAAAATAACAATTAATAATAGAAACACTATCATAAACATCAAGTCATGAGCCCTAGGGCGAAAATTGAAAATCGGGACCTCAGGTTCGAGTCTCTTGTAAACGGAAAAATTCCCAACCTAAATGGAAAGTTCAACCTATTCTGTGTTACAATGGAAACAATACCCTTCATCAATACTTTCCCCTTATCCCCTCTTTCCCATAGGGCTGTGCCTGTGCTTATGTCAAACATCCCCTGATCTACCCCTTCCTTTAGCCGAGGCAGGCCAGGGCAAACAGTATTCTCGTGTTCGAAGGTCTGAACTGACTGTAGACATAGGTCACAAGTCGGATCCTGGTCCTGGCTGGACCAGCTTGCCTGCTCTCTTAAAAAACTCTTGTTCAATCCCATTTGATGTATCCTACCGGCCTGAAATTTTGCCAGCATCATGAAAGTCGAGCAATCGCGGTATGGAGGTCGATATATATAGTACTCCAAGTATGCCACCTGTATCCATATCTTATGTACCTCTTTCCTAACCCACTCCCTAGCCTCGATATATGCCTTTGCAGTGTCCTCTTCTACCATCGCGTGTCAGTTTAGCTTTACCGGAAAGGGCCTTAACTGATATATCCCAGCAGCTTTTGCCCCTCTTTCATCAATCGGGAGGCGGACCTGGACTGAGGTGGTAGAAGTTGAGTCCCAAACCTTTGTGCGTAGACCACCACTTCTGTCGAAAGCCTTCCTCCAATTCGTGAGGTATCTTAAGCTGTCCAGTAGGGGAAAGCCCCCAGGCAGCATTGCAGTCGCGATATTATTCCCTGGGATGGCAGACGTTATGCGGACTGCTACTATTAGGGACGCTTGTGTCAGTTAGAGTCGGACCGGAGCTAAACATGCCTCTGCCAACAAAGCTGTCAGGTTGGTAGAGAAGAAGGCATTGGTTAACCCTCTGAAGACTTGATTCCAAAACATCTGCATCTTATTCATCATGTTAATGCTTGGTGTGAGGATCTCCGCCCCATATAGCATGGTTGGCAATAGGATGCCTTGTGTCAATCTTCACCCCCTTTAGGCGAAAATCCTCTTCCCAGCATCGATAATCTCTGAATTCTAAAGAAGGAGGCCTGTGTAAGTGTCAGCCTTTTCGTAAAGTGTGTTATTGTTTCTTTGTTATCATCCCATCCAAAAACCTAGCCCCTTTACTACTATCCCAGCCAGTTGTATAACATGAGACTTATAAGTTAATGGATACTCGGAGACCTCTTGCCATTCTCTCGGCGTTCTCCAGTGCATGAGCTCTCTCTTGGTAATACTGAAGAAAAGGTCCAGATCATCTGCTCGACTGTTGATCCTTTCCACCTCCCACTCCTGCAAAGGCGAATTCCGGTACCATGAATTGGACGCAACCCTAATCTGGAAATCGTCCACATATAAGGTAGTAAAGCTCGCTTCATGGTTATCAGCCTTATGTAAACCACGAACATATATCACAAGTAGAAGCGGGGACAGGGGGGGAGCATTGCTGGATCCCACGATCGATTTTATAATCTGTTCGTGAGCTGCCCAGATAGGCCAATGTGACTTTACGGACCATGACAAAATTACCTATTCAATCGATTTTTTATGTTGGGACCTCCTGGTTTCTTTCGAGGATCCCCATGAGTATCTTATAGTTAATGTTGTTAAAACCCCCTTTCACATCCAAGAACACCGATGAGACCTTCCCGGTGAATTTACTCTCCTTGACCCAGTGTTTCAGTGATAAGACTGCATCTACTGTGGACCTTTGTGGCAGGCTTCCAGTCTGATTAAGGCAATACATGTCCATTTTATAAGCAATCGTCATAGGGCGTCGGTTGACTATTCGTTCCGCAATCTTTGAGAAAGTCTGCATCAGGGCAATACCCCTGAAACTCGAACATTCTCTGTAGTCACTCTTTTCCGGCTTTGGCAGAATTACGCCTATTGACCCTTTTAGGCATGGGGGATAGATCCCCCATCTTAGGAGGTCGTCCACTTACGAGGGCAGTATGTTTTTGTCACGCTGACTTATTTTGTTCCAAACCACGTAGGGTACCTGATCTGGCCTTGGGGCTGACTTGTTGGTACACTTCCCCAGGGCTTCCCATACCTCAACCGGTGTGACCGTATATGAGGAACGGAATAGCCTACGGTAGTAGGGTGTCGACGAAATCGGGTCCTGAATATCCGGGAAAACATGGCTCATGATAATTACCGCAGTGTCCTCTGGTGTATTACTATTTTACCAGGTACTCTGTTGGGGATCTGTTGCTTGGTGAACTGATGTGTCATCCACATGTCATGTTTCTTTGCTGAGGCTAAGAACTTATCCCAGTATTTCCACTTTGCCTTCATAATTGCAGCCCGGTATGCTTTCCTTGTCTCCATCTTGTCTTAAACCCCGCTCTCGTCACGTCCAACACGCCGGGTAGCAGAGGTATAAACCCTTCTCATCTCAGTAATGTCTGTCGTCCACCATGCCTTTGACCCCCATGTTGGTCTCTTCATTGGGGCCCAGCCTTTTACCATCTGTATCAACCTTGACAAGTTCTCCTCGAAGGTCTTGACGGCCCTAGCTGGGTAACTCAGATTTTTGTATTTGTGATAGACATAATCTTTTAGGCAGGATTCTATTCAGGGGGTGGGGACCCCTTTCTCATCTCTCCAATTGATCTTGTCCTAATCTGGATAAGGTGTCGCCAGGTGTAAGTCCTTAGAGTCCAGTTCTGTGAGTATCACTATGTGATCCAATCCTGTCTGTTGGTGTAGGTCCCTCCATCTCAATACTAGCACAAATAATGCTGAATGGCTAGCGTGTAATCGATGACCGTAGGTCGTTGTAACGTAGAGTTATCTGGGAATCTCGTGTAAACCCTAAGTGTATTGATGATCGTGAAACCTTTCTACGCTGCTAGCGACATATAGTGCTCACACGGCCTTCGTTCCCCAGATTTCATAGTCCGTTGCGGGTCAGTAAAGGTTGTGTGTATATTTAAATCTCCCACCACAAGTGTCGGTTCGTTCGTTTCGATAAACAGTTGCTCTGGTGGTACCGTATGTCCCCGATCGTTCCTGTTGTAATTAATTATCAAGCCAAAGGAATGACAGTCGCCTAACAAAGGTCCCTATTTCCTGAAAATTCTCAAGTACAAAATATCAAAATCCTTTGAAACAACTACAAAGGAAACACTAATCAGAGTCCTCAGTGGCACATAGGTACACACCCATAGCTTTGTTGAGCGTAAAAAAATACTCTCATAACTTGGCGCCGTAAGGGGTTGCCTGATATACTGTGTGGCGTCTTGTACACATACAAAGGAAACCTTAAACCCTCAGACAATATGAAATAAATTAAAGAAACACACTATTGCTCCCTTGGCAATTGTGTTTTACAACATTGATTCTCTATCTGCTCTATTTACTTGAATACACTGTTCCCGACATTCTGGCCCAACAGCCTAATTCATCGGGGGGGGGGGTAACAGCTTCCTAGCCTGGTGGTGAGGCTCGTGAAGCGATTCAAGAGTCATGGTTTTCTTTTGCAGTCTCTTTGACCCATATCCTCCACAGGCAAGCCGGGTCTCTAGCCGAATATTGGCCCTTGCAGGCAGCACATTTGGCAGGTTTTACCATGCAATAAGCCGGAATTGCCTTCCGTAACCCTCTGCATGCCGGTTCTTGGCATTGAAGTTCTTTTTCGGTGTCCTGTTGCGAGCAAATCAGGCACACAGGCAGATTCTTCTTGCAGCCAGCCTGAGGATGGCCATACTTCCAACAGCAGTGGCATTGCATAGTTGCTGATGCCTGCCACATCATGTTCGACAGTTTGTACTTGCCCATAAAGAGGACTGATGGTGTAACTTTGCTACTTCGTTTTCCGAGCCCAGATTATGATCGAAGTCGCCCTCATTGCCTGTGAAGCAGCCCAGTCTGGTTTCTGGAACTTTGCTACCACTATAACTATCTTATGGGTCGCCTTAAAAGCCTCCTTTACAGCCTTCTCCAAACCCTCCTTGTCTCTTGAGATCGCTGTAAGGGACACACCGTTCACGATTCTGTCGATGTCTGTGGGCACCCTTCTAAAAGGCAGGAACTCTGGGCCCCCATTATCGATCATCTCGTTCAGTGGTACCATCATCGTGTCTAAGTACCAGGTATATTATCCCGAGTCTGTCCCAGCCGGGGCAGTCAAGGTGACTGTTCCGTTCGTCCAATTTGAGAATACCTGTAAATTTGTTGGTGACTTACATTCGCATTTTGACAGGACTGTTGTTACGATCCTATGCGGTAAGCTAGTTTTGCAACAGGTAAATACTTCTCTTTGGGTTGGATAAATATGACCGGGCCGTTGTTGTAGTCCGGTATGGGGTGTGGCGCTAATCTCAGCCACCAGGGTAGGAGTACTATTGCAACAAGTAGTACTAGGCGGATTTCCACTATTGCTCTTAGGCCTGTGCCTATATTGTCTTGATAGCCGAACCCTATGGTTCCTATTGCACAACGCCAATAGAAGGATGGAGAGGTAAAGAGGTAAAGTAATTGTATAGGAAAGAACTTAGATGGTTGCGTGAAGAGTTCTAACTACAGGTCGCCTAGAGGTCCTTATATAGGCACTCTTCCCTCACCCCTAACCCTGGTCACTCATACCTGTGAGTCACACGACCTCTATGACTCATAGTGAGTCATAGTATGAAATCCATCAGCTGACTCCTCTGAGTCAACTGTGCTGCGTGCCAACCAATCCTAACTCATAAAATAAGTCATGTGCCTTAAAGTGGTCACATGTGCGAAACCCATGACTCCTAGTGTGAGTCATGTGCGAAAATCATTACATCATATACTCACAAATGTGAGTCATGCGCAAAATCAACCAATCACAACATAACAATGATTGCATAAGTGTGCATCATGTGAAACCCCATGACTTCTAATGAGTCATAGTGCGAAATATAACAACCTTGTGACTCATAACTATGAGTTATGCGACATCCTGCTTTGCTTAGTTACCAATAATGACATTAGCTCCTCTCTCCCTTAAGCCTGAGTCCCTTCAGGTTTAACGTCCCATATTCGTCAGGCTTTCTCCAAACCTGCGCAATTCCTTTTTTAATTTCCGAACTTGATGTTCGGCCGACTGTTAGTTCCTCAGGACTTCCTCTAAGGTGATGTGTGCCGCCCCAATAGTCCAGTCCCGGTCATCAATCATTCTCTGATATATCCGCATATCAGTTCTTTGTACCTCAATTGTGGTTTCGGCGGTGCCAAGTTGTTCTCGTCGCCCTTGCAACTGTCAGTGCAAACTCCCTTCGTTGGGGCTCGTCTCGATTTCAGATTTTTCGCACCCCTCTCCCTTCAACAGTGTCCTCAATTGTTTTTCTTTTCCTAATACATGTATCGTTTTCCGTAAGGAGTGCCGCTTCCCCTGTTCGTCTTAGGTAAAACCCAGCATCGATTTTGTCGTGTCTGTGAGTACGACAAGTGTCCTTGAAACAGTGTGTCCAGGATGTCTCCTTGTGTGGTTGTTGCGGTTTGCGTAACTTGGGCTGTCGTGGAAACCAATTGCTTCCTTCCATATCACGTAAATGAGTGTTGCAGTAATCATCGTAACAGGCAGTCCACGAAAGAGCGTTGTGTGCTGCCTGCTTTCCCTCACTTCCTGAGTAGAGTATGGCGGGCTGGTAGGTGTAGTAGCCCTGGGGCTATCACCCCAGCCTTCGTCTGGACCCAATGGCCTTGGGTCTTGCCTCGTGGATTCGATTTTGACTGTAACCCACACGGGGTTTTCTTGGGTACTGAAGATGGAAACGTTCAATGGCGATGCTGGCATTGTTGAAGTTCTCCGCAGGGTACCAAGTTTTGTCGTGTTCTGGTGAGTAGCCGGTCCACTTGGCTCTGTATTGTAGGCGTTTTCGGTGTATGTGTGAATCAATGATTTCTTCGAGCTCGTACTCGCTTTCTCCTTCTATCTTGATTGGAGGTGGTGGTGATTGCTTTTGTCAGGGAAACTGATTGTCTTGGTATGGTTTGAGGAGTGAGATGTGGAAGGAGTTGTGGACCTTCATCTGTTGGGGCAAGGCCAATTTATAGGGACTTGTGCCCACCTTCGTAAGGATCTTGAATGGTCTGATTTTCTTGTAATCCAGCTTCTTGCATGGTCTGGTGGTCCTTATATTCCTTGGCAATAACCAGACCATGTCGCCTGACTGGAGATTCGGATCGGGTTTTCTGTGTTAATCGTAGTTTTCTTTTTGTCGTAATTGTACACAGACCATTTCCTGACGTAGGATACTGTGCAGCTGACTCATCTTGTCCTTTTCCTTGGTTTCCTTTGGTATCATGTGGCCTATTACCTCATGTTCCGGATGTTGTCCGTAGTTTGCGTAGAAGGGTGTGGTCTTAATAGTTTTCTGTCTTCCATTGTTGTATGCAAATTCCGCTAATGATAGTAATTCCGCCCAGTTATCTTGTTGATAGTTGACATAGGCCCTTAGGTATTGTTCCAGTATTCCGTTCGTCCTTTCAGTTTGTCCATCCGTTTGTGGATGGAAGGCGGTGCTCATTCTTCATTCAATCCCTAGGGATTTTGTAGTCTCTTTCCATAAGTCTGATGTAAATCGCGTTCCTCTATCGGTGATGAATCTTGTGGTAGTCTATGGAGTCGGAATATTTCCCATAGGAATATCTTGACAAATTCTTTGATGTTCATATCCTTGTTGCAGGGTATGAAATGGCTCATTTTTGTCAAACGGTCAATGACCACCAGGATGGCGTCCTAATCGTCTGTTTTCGGCAGATCTGTGATCAAGTCCATTGCTATCGATTTCCATGGTTGGTGTGGTGCCTCGTTGGGTTGTAGTAGTCCGTAGGGCGCGTGCCTTATTCCTTTCGTCCTTTGGCATGTATCGCAATTCTTGACATATCTCCTTATGTCATCCCATATCATTGGCCAATAATATTGTCGGGATAGTAGTTCCGTAGTTTTGCTGGTTCTGCCATGCCCAACTGCTGGGTTATCGTGATTTTGTCGTATGACTTGGGTTCTGATCTCAACGTGTTCTGGTACCCAAATCTTTCCTTGATGCCATAGGCATCCTACCTTCCATTCACATGCCCCTAAAGCTACTCCTTTCATTTCTTTCTCTCCTTTCCTCAGGGCTTCTTGGATTACTCTTATCTGTCTGTCTTTCATGCTTGCTTCTCGGATGCCAAAATGTTCAGCGACAAACTTGACCACTTCTATGGCTTCGAAGTATTGTTCTTTTGGGAGTAGGATCCTTTGTTTTTGTTGGATTCTCTCGTCGTTCTTTTTCGGGACATCTTCTGCTCTCCATATAAGGGTATCTGGTTTGCCCCCATCCTTCCAGGGTCGGTATTGTATTTTGATATAGTATTGAGTGAGGGTCTTGCTCTATCGGATTTATCTGTCGTTGAGCTCTTTTGTTGTGGTAAATGGTACCAGGTTTTTATGGTCTGTGAGGACCAGGACCTGGTGTCTGCTTCCTTTTGCATAGCTTCTCCATTCTTTCAAGGCTTGGACAATGGCTAAGAGCTCTTTGTCGTGGATATCGTAGTTGCATTCCGCAGGTGTCATTGTTCTTGACCGGTATGCCACTGGCCTACATTTTCCATCGCTCCCCTTCTGTGATAGAATGCCTGAGCATACATATTTTGAAGCCTCAGTCTCGATCATGATTTCCTTGGTAGGATCGTAGTGAACCAATAGTGGGAGTGAAGTAAGTCGCCTGTGCAATTCATCGAATGCTTTTTGTTGGTTCTCGGTCCAGTTCCATTTGTAGTCCTTCTTCGTCAGTTGATAGAGTGGTTTAACTATACGGCTAAACCGTTCTATGAATCGTTGATAGAAGTTGCAGAATCCCATAAAGCACTGTAGTCCATTCTTGGTTTCGGGTGGTTTCCATTCCCATATTGCTTTTGTTTTGATAGGATCAACACTGACTCCGTCCTTATCGATGATGAAGCCTAGGTATTCGGTTCGTTCCTTGTGAAATTCGCACTTCGATGGCTTCAGTGTCACCCCTTCTTTCTTCAAGGCTTCCATAATCATCCTGACATGGGTTCAGTGTTGTTCCAGGTTTTCTGAATATATCAGAATATAATCTAAATAGACGATACAACAGATATCCAGAAACCTGCTGAGAATCCTATTGACCCATCGCTGAAACGCTGCAGGTGGATTTTTGAGTCCGAATGGCATGACCGTGTATTCCAATATGCCGTATTTGTTGGTAAAGGTTGTTTTCCATTCGTCCCCGTGTTTGATTCTGATGTTGTGATATACGTTTCGGATGTCTAATTTAGTAAAGACCTTGTCTCCTCTAAGCCTATCGAGGGCTTCTCCAATTAGTGGTAGGCGATATCGGTCTCATTTGGTGACTTCGTTGAGCCCTCGGTAGTCCACGCAAAGCCTTAGCTTGCGGTCTTTCTTCTTAACAAACAGGATCGGTGATCCCCCATTTGCATAAGAGTCTCGAATCCTGCCCCTGTTCTTGTTGACCCTGATGTATTCTCTTAGTTCTTCCAGCTCATTTTCACCTAATGGGTATAGCTTTCTTGCTGATACTGTTTCTTCTTTCTTGTGGTTGATATCCAAGTCAACCTTTGGTCGGTGGGGTGGTAGCCGAGTTTCTTCCTCTTCCTTGAATATGTCCAGGTACTGGTGGTATTCCCTTGGTACAATGTTTCTGGTTTTATCTTTTTCTTGTCCTTTCTTGGCCTTGATAGCCAATTCGGTGCTGACATTGATCCTTTCGATCCTGGTAGGCTCGTTTGTCTATTAATCCCACTTGAGGATTCCTGTGACTTCGCCTCTTCGGTAGAATTTGCCGAATGATATAGAGGAGATCTCGTTGATCTCAATCTTTTGGCGTTATGGGTGGTCCGTACTTGCAAACCCTGCTGCGCCTCTAATAGTAGAAGCCACTTCCTCCACTTCTTCGTATTGTCCTATGACAATCTTTTCGCAGATCAATTGTGCGATACGGTCTCCCAGCTGAACTGTGTAACTGTCCTTACCCAGGTTCACCAGGACAACCTTGACTTCACCTGTGTAGTCGGCGTCGATTACTCCCGCATTGACAGTAAGCTGATGGTTGACTACCAATCCGCTGCGTGGACCCACTCGCCCATAGGTGCCTTCTGGTAGTCTTATAGCTATCCCGGTGTTGCCGATTCCTTGTTCTTTTGCCGGTATCGTAATTCTCTCGTCTGCATTCAGGTCATGTCCTGCAGCCTTGGCTGCCCCCTGGGTAGGGAGTGTGGCCGTATTGCTCAATCTTTGGATTTTGATGTTCTGGATATCCTTGGCCTGGATTGTGGAGAACTGTATCTCCAAGTTCTCTTCCAGGGCTTCCGATTCAGGGACTAAGTCCACTGCTGGGGAGCTTTCAAGGTATACTCTGGTACACCACTCGCTATCGAACGTAATCTTTTTGCTTTCCCAATCGATCTTGGGGTTGTGTCTTCTTAACTATGGCAGACCTAACACTGCCTCATGGTTGGGTAGATCTACGATTTGGAAGGTTGCCACTTCCCTATGGCTGCCGATGTCCATAGGTACTTCGGCAATATGGGTAATTGGTCCCATAGCGCTTGGCTCCCCGTTCCAAGGTAGATTTCCCGCATTTCTTTCGCTTTCTTTGTTCGTATGCCGTGTTTGTTGCTGAATTCCTTGTTAATAAAGTTTTCAGTAGCGCCGGAGTCAATCATGCCGTTGATGATGACTGTCTTGTCCTTGCCATGTAAACGCATTTTGACCATGGCATGGTCCTTTTCTTGTTCCAATATTTCCGTGTTTGTAAGTGACATGTAGATGTTACCGATATCTTTAGTTTTGGTTTTGTTGTCTCGCAGCCCATCTCTTATAGGGGACTTTCTTCGTTTCCCGATTCTTCAGGTGTTTCTCTGATCTCCATTTCGTGTAGGTTGGTTCGTGGTTTCCAGCGATTATTGTTGGTCTTACTGTTAAACTGCCTAGTATAGTCCTTCTCATCTCTTGCATTTCGGCAATTACTGAATCTGTGCCCAGGTCTGGCGCATCCTAGGCATAGGTTGTTGTCCCTTCTTCTTGTGAACTCTGCTCGTGAGAGGTTTAGTCGTGGACACCTTCTGGTAGTATCCAGGACCATTGGGTCGCCTCAGGTTTCCATAGTGTTGCCTGACTTCCAAGTTCCGTTATTGTTCCTGGGCGTTTCCTGTTGTTAGATAAAGGTACTGTTGTTTCCTTGAAGGTGCTTGATCATGTTGATCCAGTTTTCGTTTTCAATTGCCCCGGCTGCAAGGGCAACGATATTTGCCGCCACCATGTGGTCCGCTGCCCATGTGTCCTGGAGCGTTCGGTTAATTCCTTTAAGGAATTGGCGTCTTAGGGTACCATCATCCTCAATCGCCTCTGTAGCTGTGAGGCGAAAGTCGTTCCAGTATTCCGTGACTGGTTCCTTGCCTTGCCTCAGGCGGTCGAGCTTTGTCCTAGCTGTATTTTCCGCATCCACATCCCCAAACTGGTCTTTGAGGGCATTAGTGAAATCTTCATATGTAGTCCAGGTCTCCAGCTTGCGTCCTTCTGCAAATGGGGTTATCCAGCTTGCTGCTGCATCCCTTAACAAGCTCTTGACGTAGGTGATGCGTTCCGTATATCGTGTTTCTTGTGTCACTTCAAAGTATAATTGGCATTGTACTAAAAAGGTTCTAAGTTTGGTTCTTGTTCCAGAGAAGGTAGGGGGTTTCTCGACTTTGATCCGGTTGTTGGTTGTTTCTCGCTGGTTGTTTATCAGAGTCATGATCTCTTAGAACTGTGCAGTTGTAAATCCTGCTAGTTGAATTCCTGCTCCACCACTGGCAGTTGCTGGTCCCGGGGCTGACATCCTTTCTGGTCTTGGGGTTTCGGGTTCCAGAGATCCTGTTCCTCAGGCAGGCTCAGGGGTTACTGGACTTGTGGTTCTTTGTGACTGGCTTCTGGATAGATTTGTACTAATTGCTTCTTCAAGTGCTAGGTCAAGTGTTGATGTATCGATTTCTCCCTCAGTAAGGTCTATGCCGTTGTCTGTAGAGTCTGCCGTTTTGTAGTTAGGTATTACTTAGGTGACGCAACTAAATATTACGATCCTATGCGGTAAGCTGGTTTTGCAGCAGGTAACTACTTCTCTTTGGGTTGGATAAATATGACCGGGCCGTTGTTGTAGTCCGGTATGGGGCGTGGCGCTAATCTCAGCCACCAGGGTAGGAGTATAATTTCAACTAGTAGTACTAGGCGGATATCCACTATTGCTCTAAGGCCTATGCCTACGTTGTCTTGATAGCTGAACCCTATGGTTCCTATCACACGACGCCAATAGAGGGA
The DNA here is from genome assembly GCA_003316355.1 of Tuber calosporum. Classification (NCBI taxonomy): domain Eukaryota; kingdom Fungi; phylum Ascomycota; class Pezizomycetes; order Pezizales; family Tuberaceae; genus Tuber; species Tuber calosporum. The sequence goes on from QFET01001452.1 coordinate 13,101, forward strand.
TGGAGAGGTAAAGAGGTAAAGTAATTGTATAGGAAAGAACTTAGATGGTTGCGTGAAGAGTCCTAACTACAGGTCGCCTAGAGGTCCTTATATAGGCACTCTTCCCTCAACCCTAACCCTGCTGACTCATACCTGTGAGTCACACGACCTCTATGACTCATAGTGAGTCATAGTATGAAATCTATCAGCTGACTCCTCCGAGTCAACTGCGCTGCGTGCCAACCAATCCTAACTCCTAAAATAAGTCATGTGCCTTAAAGTGGTCACATGCGCGAAACCCATGACTCATCGTGTGAGTCATGTGCGAAAATCATTACATCATATGACTCACAAATGTGAGTCATTCGCACGATCAACCAATCACAACATAACAATTTTTGCACAAGTGTGCACCATGTGAAACCCCATGACTTCTAATGAGTCATAGTGCAAAATATAACAACCTTGTGACTCATAACTATGAGTCATGCGACATCCTGCTTTGCTTAGTCACCAATCATGACAACTGTTGCTATTGCAACAGAGATCTTTGCTTCATCACGGGCCAGGTCGATTAATGGCTGTGCCACCGTCCTTATCGCAAAGATCTTCCTCTTTGCTAGGCTAGTGGACACGTTCTTCGGTGAAACTTCGCTTCCTCCCATCTTCGAGCTTGGTTTCAGTTCAGGCTTCTTCTGCTTTTTCTGCTTTGGTAACGGGGTGTTCGGTGGCGTCGGGCCAGCTTCCGCCTTTCCCTTTTCTTGTTTCTAACCGGTGTCCGTGTTTCAGATCACGGTGGCGGCCAGGAGGCAACTGCGGCGAAACTTCAGGTTTCCGATTGTTCTTGTCATTAGAGAATCGTTTTCGTCCTCTCTTTGGAGCTGCAGCCGGGCCCCTCGACAAGTCATCAACCATTCTGATAAGGTTCTGAGTCGTGGCCGTTAGGGTCGGCACCTGATAGGCAAGTACCATAACCACGTGATAATGGTATATTCCGAATCCGAGAACATATTAGTTACGAAGGACATGACGTTCTTTGTGTTCTGTTTGTTCTTTGGGGGTCTGTCAACCTTGAGATAGTTGATCACTTCTTCTATAAGTTCCTTGGAGGTGGGGTCAGGGCCTTGGTCTTCTTTGCCCTCTTGGCTCAGTGTAGACAGTGCTGATGAGCCTTCCCCAGGGGCAATGTCCATTTCTACATCACGAGATGCCATGGCGTGACTCGGCAATGTGTTGGGGGCATTTTTCGGTTCGTGTAATGTGACGTATCCGATATCGCCACTTTTGAAGGGGTTTTTTCTAGCACTTTCCCAAGGTGTTGAAAAAAGTGCAAATTTCAACTTTCGGGAAAGAGCGTGGGAGGGATCAGGTGATAGTTGTAATAGATTTTTTTTTTTTTTGTTAAATCCGTGGTTTTATTCGTACTAAGTACAGGAAAATCCTGGCATTCACCCTGAGGTATGGCCTAAAAACCCCCATAACATAAGAAACTTCGCCTCCCCCATAAAATAACAAATAACAATAGAAAACACTATCATAAACATCAAGTCATTAGCCCTATGGCAAAAATCAAAATCAGGACCTCAGGTCCGAGTCTCTCGTAAACGGAAGAATTCCCAACCTAACTGGAAAGTTCAACCTATTCTGCGTTACAAAGGAAACGAAACCCTTCATCAAGGCTTTCCCTTTATCCCCTCTTTCCCATAGGGCTGAGCCTGGGCTTATGTCAAACATTCTCTGATCTACCCCCTCCTTTGGCCGAGCCAGGCCGGGGCAAACAGTAATTACATGTTCGAAGGTCTGAACTGACTGTAGACATAGGTCACAAGTCGGATCCTGCTCCTGGCTGGACCAGCTTGCCTGCCCTCTTAGATAACTCTTGTTCGATCTCATCTGGTGTATCCTACCGGCCTGGAATTTCGGAAGCGTCATGAAAGTCCAGTAATCGCGGTACGGTGGTCGATATATATAGTACTCCGGGTATGCCTCCTGTACCCATCTCTTATGTACCTCTTTCCTAACCCACTCCCTGGCCTCGATATACGCCTTCGCGGCTTCTTCTTGTACCATTGTGAGTCGGTTTGGCTTTACTGGAAAGGGCCTTGACTGATATATACCAGCAGTAGTAGCCCCTATTTCATCAATCGGGAGGCGGACTTGGACCGAGGTGGTAGAAGTTTAGTCCCAAATCTTTGGACGGAGACCACCACTTCTGTCGAAAGCCTTCCTCCTATTCGTAGGGTATCTGAAGCTGTCTGGGAGCGGAAAACCCCCTGGCAGCATCGCAGTCGTAATGTTATTCCCTGGAATGGCAGATGTTATGCGAACTGCCGCCATTAGGGATGCTTGTAGCAGGTAGAGTCGGACCAGGGCTAAACACGCCTCTGCCGACAACGCCGTCAGGTTGGTAGAGAAGAAGGCGTTGGTTATCCATCTGAGGACTCGATTCCAAAACGTCTGCATCTTATTCATCATGTTGATGCTTGGGGTGAGGATCTCTGCCCCGTATAGCATGGTCGGCAATAGGATGCCCTTGGCCAATCTTCTCGCTCCGTAGGGTGAGAGTCCTTTTCCTGGCATCGATAGTCTCTGAATTCGAAAGAAAGCTGCCTGTGTAATCGCCAGCCTTTTCGTAAAATGTGTCATTGTTTCTCCGTTATCGCCTAACCAAAAACCCAGCCACTTAACCACTCGCCCGGCCGGCTGTATAACGTGAGATTGAAAATTTATCGGGCACTCGGAGACCTCCTGCCTCTCTCTCGGCGTTCTCCAGTGCACCAGCTC
>QFET01001453.1:0-36654 GCA_003316355.1 Tuber calosporum
ATAGAGCGAAGGGGAACAATAGGATCGCCGTTCAACCAAGTGTATTCACTGTCTAGGCAGCTGTCTCAAGTCTGATGTCTCCTGCAAGCCAGGAGACTACTCTTAAATACATGAAATCTTTCCAGCAAGAGCTGAGGCTCTGGAAACCCGCAGCCACTATCATTACCGGTGAGTGTACAGCTACCGGAATCCTGTGGCCCTGCCGGAGTCCTGGAAAGCCTGGGGCTTTCCCACAACACTGCCTCTATCCTACCGCCGGTATATATGACCTGTTCCTTCCCTTGGAACTCCTGGGGCACAATCCTGCCGATCCTCCAAAGCATACAGTAATGAGGGCGCCGGAATCTAGAGATTCCGGTAGGGAAATCAAATACAAAAGAAAGCAAATCAAATGAATGTAATCTGACAAAGGAAAGGCTGACGAGAGTGGGAATAGAGGTACCGGAACATGTACACATGTTACAGCTTCAGAGATATTGCCGCTTTCTTTCTCAATCTGTATGACAGGCTTTGCAACATAGTTGATTGCTGAGTGTGATCCTTGAACTGCCATCTTCAGGTTGATAGGGGTCTCGAGGTCCCTGGTAGGGATTTGGTGGGTTGTGACAAACTTTCCTGATATCAAGTTGTCTCCTGTGGTTAAGGTATCGAATGATGCCTTTGCTTTGTGGCCATTGATTGTAATATATGCTTCGAGGGCTTGGGATTGAGTTCCACTAGGTCCTGCATGGTTTGTGGTAACTGTGACTGATTCCTTCAAATGGGCATCGTCTTCCTGGGTGTGGTATGTTCTCCTGACATTCTGGGGTCTCCATGATCCGCCAGGGCCTCCATTTCCTCACTGCTGGGTGCTCCTATGCTTCTTCTTCTCAAAGCAGTTATCGGAGTAGTGTCCATGTTTTCCACAATAGTAACAGTCATTGTCTCTTCTGCGCCAATCCTTCTCAGCCTGGGATACTCTTGGATGCTGAGAGGTATTGTTGGAGAACCTTGGTTGATTTCGCAGGGTGTTGTTCTGGGGGTGCTTGGGTGCTTGTTGGGAAACTGGATTAGAGGTTGCATTTCCTTGACGATTTCCATAGAGTCGTGTAGAGTCGGCAATTGCATCTCGCTTTTCCGCTATCGCAACTAGTTGGTCAAAGGAGGCATCTGAAGTGAAGTGTGGCTTTACCTCTCACTTCAGTTTGATATCCATGGCATCTAGGAGTCTCTGCTTCACTGAATAGTCCGAAATTGTTCCTGGGGAGAGACTGTCTCTTAAGGTTTCTAGTCTGATTAGAGTATCAGTAATCTGGGCTGTTTTTCTGCCAGTAGTTTGCTTGACTTGTAGCCACTGTTCATAGATGGTATCAGTAGATGTGGAAGGAAGGAAGTAGGCCTGGAATTTCTGTTTGAGTCCAGCAACTGTGTGGTCTCCTTGGGAAGCTTCATATTGGGTAAATTTATCGAGGTCTTTCTCCCTGCAATAGGCTCCATAGTATAGCAGGGCTTCAGGGGCATCGTGAGTTATGCTAAAGCTGGCAATGTATCGATGGACTGTGTTGAACCATGAGTTGATTCTCAATGGGTCTCGATCGTTTCCTTCCCCTATGAATGTAAATGGTGCTGGCCATTTAGGACAATATTTTCCCTCTCGGGAGACTGACATGGCGATGGGTGCGGGACTTGGTTTGCTTGGTGGACATGGTGGACTAGGTAGTCTTAGTGGACTAGGTTAATCGTCTGGTGCAGGGCTTGGTTCTCTGGGTTCTCTTGGTAGACTAGGTGGTCTAGGTGGCGAAGCTGGGGGTTCAGGTCTTGGAGCGTCCTCTGGACCGGAATCTGATTCTGATTCTGAGCTTGGTTCTTCCTTTGATTGGACTTCTTGATGGAGTTGTTCTTGGACTTGTTGTTGGACTTGGGCTTGGTATTGGACTTGGTCTGGAGCTTGGGCTTGGGCGTGGTCTGGGCTTGGTCTTCTTCTTCGCTGCTGCTGCTATCTACCGAAGATAGTTCTGAGACGTCAGATGGTTGTGCAGGTGGGGGAACTGGCGCTTGACTTTGGGGTCCTGAGGAGGATGCTACCGATCCTCTAGTGAAGTGCCTTCTTGCATCTCTTGGAAGCGAAATGGTTGCTAGCTAGGGTGAGCTGGTCTCGCCAGGAGTCTGCTCAAGGCCTTCTTGGAAACAGGGATGTGTACTAGTACTGCAGGGTCAAGGTAGGCGAAGGGTGATCAGTCCTCTGCCGAAGATCAAAGGTATACTTGAGTCTAGGTCAAAAATTGTAACCTACTCCCAAGTATCTCGCCAATCCCAAAGGGACTCTGAAGATACTATTAGGATAGGGGGAGAAGCGTCGATGGATAGGTCTTCAATAGAAAAGGTAAAAGGTATGGAACTGATAGACTGACCGTTCAACTTGTAGTATTAAAGATGATAGTCCTGTGAGACTTGAGAGTCCGAATCCTTAAGGGATTGTAGGCTCTTTAAATACAAAAGATTGTAGCTAGCAAAACAAATTAAAAGCGCAAAAATCCTGTCCAACAAACATGCTAACAGAGGCAGCATACCAAGGTAACCATTTCCAAAAACAAATGGTTAAAAGTGATAGGATGGAGCTAACAAAACAAGTAATGGAATCCAAACAGGAAGGAACAAGAGTTCGCTACTACTATACAAATCCAGTAGGTATAGCAGGAGGATAGCGATACCCAACTGGGTAGAAGCAAGAAGGGGTAGTGGTGAGCGAAACTAGGAAAGAATTACCAGTTAGGAAGTCATGACCAAGTAGGAAGGAACAACCAAATAGTAGTGCTTATCAGGTATAATCCCAAATAGGTAATAACCAACATCAAGTCAGTAGTAATAGTAGAAACATAATAGGATTCCGTTACAATCTAGGACTATACTGACTCTCCTGACCAACCCAGGACACCAAAGATCAAGCTTCCACAACATTGCAGGTTGACTGGAGATGGCGATGATCTACAACCAGACAAATTCAAACGCTGGTTTAGGGAGTCTAAGAAGTACTTATCCAAGTATGATGTCCATGATGACACTGAGGATGTAGTGGACCACTATGGCGCCTATAGAGAAAAGAGAGCACAATGTGCCTACCTCAACCTCACAGATGAGTTTGAAGACAAATAACCCTCCTTCCAAGAATTCAAAAATCGTTTTAAGCAGCTTTTTGAAACATCAACCAATACAGATAACCTCAACCTCAAATGGCAGAAGATTCAAGAGTTCTCTGGAGGCGAGCTAGCAAGAATTTCCAAGATTGCTGTAGAACTAGAAGACCTATGAGGAACCCTGCCTAAAGACCCTACATCAGACTATGCTCAGAGACAAAGCTTTTTGGATGCTATGGATCCCAGGTTCAGAAAAAATATGGAACCACAGATAAGAGATACTGATACATGGAATCAAGTGGTCCTAGTGGCAGAGAGATATGATGCAACAATGTTCAAAACAGGAGCCTATTGGAGTAGCAGCAGCTCTTCCAGCAGTTATAGAAATAAGCCAAATAAAGCTAAGAACTCTCAACAACAAACCAACAATAAGCCAGCAGGAAAAGGTAAAGCTCAATTTACAAAATCGACCTCGCATAAGCATATTAAGCTAAGCAAACAGAAATGGATCAATACAAAAGAGAAGGAGCCTGTTACTACTATGGTCAAGCAGGACATATGGCAAATGATTGTTCAAAGAAGGAAATCAAGTCCAATCATGTCACTGTCACTCAGTGTAACAGACACTAGCCTGTATGAACAATTATACAATAGAGCCTAGGCAGTAGCCTGATATCGCTTTGGTATCTAAGGGGGACCGGCTGAGAGGTGACGAACAAGGGGAGTACAATAGAATAGTATATAGAGGGAAGGAGAACTATAGGATTGCCGTTCAACTGAGTGTATTCCCTGTCCAGGCATCTGTCTGAATTCTGATGTCTCCTGCTAACCAGGAGACCACTCTTAAATACATGAAATCTTTCCTGCAAGAGCTGAGGCTCTGGAAACCCGCAGCCAGTATCATTACCTGTAAGTGTACAGCTACCAGAATCCTGTGGCCCTGCCGGAGTCAGGGAAAGCCAGGGGCTTTTCCACAATATTGCCTCTATCCTACGGCTGGTATACAAAACCTGTTCCTTCCCTTGGAACTCATGGGGAACCATCCTGCCGATCCTTCAAAGCATACAGTAGTCAGGGCCCCGGAATCTAGAGATTCCGGTAGGGGATTCAAATACAAAAGAAATTAAATCAAATGAATGTAATCTGACAAACGAAAGGCTAATGAGAGTGGTAATAGAGGAACTGGAACATGTACACATGTTAGACCCAGGACACCCACAATAGCGATTAAGGGAACTAAGATGCAGAGAGGGATGACAGTGATGAGTTGGATGGCAGGAATACCATCATAACTTACAAGACTACTGTTGGCACCGCCAAGGAAGCGTCCAGGCAATTCCAAGCATTAGAATTTACAATGCAACTCAACAAGACAGCCGCCAGGGTCCTAGTAGACACTGGAACCATTGGCGGTACCCTAATCAGCAATCGCTTTGTCACAATAAACAATATTCCTTATACCATTAAGAAGATGCCTACCACGGTAAAAATAGCTATCAAAGGAATCAGATTAAGCAGCCATCACACCTGTACTATAGATATCGAAATTGGAAGCATGAAGGTATGCAAGGTACATATGAGCGGCACTCCAGTATCAGATTATGATATCCTACTCAGTAGAGATGACATCATACGCTTTGGAGGAGTTATAGACTTCAGGTCAAATACCTTCTACTTCTCTGACTTCTAAGTCAGAGTAAACTGCAATGGGAACAGCACCCTGGCTCGCTCAATGATGGCTAAACTGGAACATTTTCCAGATTTCCTCAACATGTTCCCTCAGGTTTTTGTCTCAGAAATACCTGAAGCCCTACATCCATTGTGGCGCTTTAACCACCAGATCATCATCGAGGGCCCAGACCTTTATGTCAAGATGCCAACCTTCAAGACCCCTGAAGAATTGATACCTAAATTCAAAGCATGGATAGATATGCAAATCAGGGCTGGGATACTCTACAGATCTCAAACTCTAGAAGGCGCCAGCATGTTTATCCAAGGGAAACCTGATGGCAGGATAAGACAATTAGTGGAACTTCGCTACAGGAATAAAAACACTAAAAAGGACGAGGCTCCTATCCCCAATCAGCAGCTCATACTCAACACTGTGGGGAGAGCCATATTCCGAAGCAAAATATACCTCTGTGATACCTACTTTCAGAGCAGAATTGAGCCTGAGGATGAGAAGTATAACACTATCATGAGAACCTTAGGAGGCTGCGCCTGCAAAGTAATGCTGCAAGGAGATACAAATGTGCCAGGAACTTTCATGAAAGTCATGGAAGATACACTATCAGAAGAGTTTGGAGTCTTTGTATGAGTATACATTGACGATATCCGTATATATAGTGATACACACTAAGACCATATCAAGCATATCAAAGTTGTTTGCCAGAAAGTGCAAAAAGCGCAGCTATATCTCAACTGAAAGAAGAGTGTTTTCTTTGCACAAAAGCTTGATATCCTAGGGCACTTCATCGATGATAAAGGCATTCACCAGGCACCAGAGAAGATCAAAAGTGTTGAGGACTGGATAAGACCTCAGAATAGAAAGAAACTTCAGCGCTTTAGTGAAATGGTTAATTATATCTCCCAGTTCCTACCACACATCACCAACATCACTGTACTACTTCCAGGGCTTACCGGCGATGCTGAATGGATCAGAACAGACTGGCAACAAGCAGCCTTTCAAGCAGTTAAAAGGCGGCAAAAATCATCAAGTTCTTAAACCTATTGACTATACCTACCCAGAACCAATATGGCCATTTACCGATGCATCTCCTACCGCAGTGGAACTTGAATAGGCCAAGGACCAACCAGAGATACAGCCAGACCGGCAGCATCCCATTCCAGGAAACTGTCCACCTCTCTGAGTCACTACTCCACCCACCAACAGGAAGCCCTTTCAATAGTTGAGGCTGTACAAGCCTTCGCCCACCTGTTGTTCCATACAAAGTTCACCATGGTTATCGACTATTAGTGTCTTACCAAGCACATGAAGTAGAAGAATCTCAGTTACAGGCAGCAGAGATGGATGATACATCTTAGCCGCTTCGATTTTAAAATAGAATAGATGCCTGAAGTTTCGAATTATCTGATAGACAATCTAACCAGAGTTCATGAAACCAATTCTGGGCTTCAAGATTTAATACTACAGGACTTCATCTCCTAAAATTCAGATCTCCAGAACCACAAATCCAATCATATTGAAACCAAATACACTTCATCCACAGACTACAGCCTTGATTCCGACTGTGAAATGGAAACCATAGAAGAAACACTGCATTCTCCATCCCTTACTACTCGCAAATCATTCTATCGCTTCCCCCCCAGACTACCTAGCAAGCAAAGAGATAGCTGCCAATGCTGTTACGCGCTCCCAAATGCGCAAGAATAGCGCTAGCAACAATGATAGCAGCATCCAGGCAGGCAACTCTAGGGGAGACAAAGCTACCCTGAACCTTCTGCAGACTAGAGAGGAACGAAGCTATTCAGCTCTCTCTTGGACGGCCTGCTATGATGACCAGTGCCTTACATACAGAAATAACAAAGAAGCCCAAGGATATTTCTCCAAGGACCATGAAAAGTGAAAGCAAGCAAAGAAAGCGAAAGCAACATCAGATACCCCAATGGACAGTAGCTCCCCTCCATCAAACGATAGCTCTATGTCCCTACCGTCACCAGGAACCCAATACCTCAGACTTGCAGATACGTTAACTCCAAACTCCCAACCTCTGGCTTGACCAGCTTCGCCAGCTTCTTGACCCCTCTAAAGTGATCATGAAGCCTTCTGGATTTTTACAGAAACTGACAAGGCCCAGACCTTCCTTGGTACCCTCCTCTCATCCCTCATGGGAAAATTCTGCCCTGCTGTCATTGAAGCCCTCCAGAATCACCCTCTTTTCCGTGGAGTCTTGGAGACAACTGACAAGCTACACAATTCAATCCAGGAAGGCCTCCTGATAGCTGAAAATACTAACGTCTATTCTAACATCTATATCCCTATAGGACCATTAGAAACGGGAGTATCCCTTCTGGATATCATCCTTAAAACAGTCCATGAAGGCCTAGGACTTTTCTCTGCACTCAAGTCCTACAAGTACTCCGCTTGTTTCTTCTGGTTGCCTCAGATGCGCCATGACTGCATAGCCTACTATTGCTCTTGTAATGAATGCCAGATCAACAAGGAACCCACCACACTTCCAGCAAATAGATCTCTAGCCTTGTGTTACGATCCTATACGGTAAGCTGGTTTTGCAACAGGTAACTACTTCTCTTTGGGTTGAATGAAAATGACCGGGCCTATGTTGTAGTCCGGTATGGGGTGTGGCGCTAATCTTAGCCACCAGGGTAGGAGAACTATTTCAACTAGTAGTACTAGGCGGATTCCCACTATTGCTCTTAGGCCTATGCCTACGTTGTCTTGATAGCCGAACCCTATGGTTCCTATCGCACAACGCCAATAGAGGAAAGGAGAGGTAAAGAGGTAAAGTAATTGTATAGGAAAGAACTTAGATGGTTGCGTGAAGAGTCCTAACTACATGTCGCCTAGAGGTCCTTATATAGGTACTCTTCCCTCAACCCTAACCCTGGTGACTCATACCTGTGAGTCACAAGACCTCTATGACTCATAGTGAGTCATAGTATGAAATCCATCAGCTGACTCCTTTGAGTCAACTGCACTGCGTGCCACCCAATCATAACTCATAAAATTAGTCATATGCCTTAAAGTAGTCACATGCGGGAAACCCATGACTCATAGTTTGAGTCATGTGCGAAAATCATTACATCATATGACTCACAAATGTGAGTCATGCGCACAATCAACCAATCACAACATAATAATGATTGCACCTGTGTGCATCATGTGAAACACCATGACTTCTAAGGAGTCATAGTGCGAAACATAACAACCTTGTGACTCATAACTATGAGTCATGTGAAATCCTGCTTTGCTTAGTCACCAATCGTGACATTAGCTCATCTCTCCCTTAAGCCTGAGTCCCTTCAGGTTTCACGTCCCATCTTCGTCAGGCTTTCTCCAAACCTGCGCAATTCCTTTTTCAATTTCCGAACTTGATGTTCGGCCGACTGGTAGTTCCTCCAGACTTCCTATAAGGTAGTGTGTACTGCCCTAATAGTCCAGTTCCGGTCATCAATCATTCTCTGATATGTCCGCATATCAGTTCTTTGTGCCTCGATTGTGGTTTCGGCAGTGCCAAGTTGTTCTCGTAGACCTTGCAACTGTTGTTGCAAACTTTCTTCATCGGGGATCGTCTCGATTTCTCTTTTTTCGCCCCCCTCTCGCTTCAACTGTGGCCTCACAGTTGTTTTTCTTTTCCTAATACATGCATCATTTTCCGTAAGGGATGCAGCTTCCCCTGTTCGTCTTAGGTAAAACCCAGCATCAATTTCGTCGTATCTGTGAGTACGACAAGTGTCCTTGAATCAGTGTTTCCAGGATGTCTCCTTGTGTGGGTGTTGCGGTTTGCGCAACTTGGGCTGTCGTGGAAACCAATTGCTTCGTACCAAATCACGTAAATGAGTGTTGCAGTAATCATCGTAACAGGCAGTCCATGAAAGAGCGTTGTGTGCTGCCTGCTTTTCCCTTTCTTGCTGAGTAGCGTATGGCGGGCTGGTAGGTGTAGTAGCCCTGGGGTTATCGCCTCAGATTTCGTCTGGACCCAATGGCGTTGGGTCTTGCCTCATGGGTTCGATTTTGACTGTAAACCACTAGCGGTTTTCTTGGGTACTGCTGTTGGAAACGTTCGATGGCGATGCTGGCATTGTTGCAGTTCTCCGCAGGGTACCAAGTTTTGGCGTGTTCTGGTGAGTAGCCGGTCCACTTGGCTCTGTATTGTAGGCGTTTTCGGTGTATGCGTGAATCAATGATTTCTTTGAGTTCGGACTTGCTTTCTCCTTCTATCTCGTTTGGAGGAGGTGGTGGTGATTGCTTTTGTGAGGGAACTGATTGTCCTGGTATGGTTCGAGGAGTGAGATGTGGAAGGTGTTGTGGACCTTCATTTGTCGGGGCAAGGCCAATTTATAGGCACTTGTACCCACCTTCGTAAGGATCTTGAATGGTCTGATTTTATTGTAATCCAGCTTCTTGCATGGTCTTGTGGTCCTTATATTCCTTGGCAATAACCAGACCATGTCGCCTGACTGGAGTTTCAGATCGTGTTTTCTGTGTCGATCGTAGATTTCTTTTTGTCGTAATTGTGCACAGACCATTTCCTGACGTAGGATACTGTCCAGCTGACCCAACTCTTCCTTTTCCGTGGTTTCCTTTAGTATCATGTGGCCTATCGCCTCATGTTGCGGATGTTGTCCGTAGTTTGCGTAGAAGTGTGTGGTCTTAATAGTTTCCTGTCTTCCATTGTTGTATGCAAATTCCGCTAATGGTAGTAATTCTGCCCAGTTATCTTACTGATAGTTGACATAGGCCCTTAGGTATTGTTCCAGTATTCCGTTCGTCCTTTCGGTTTGTCCGTCCGTTTGTGGATGGAAGGCGGTGCTCATTCTTCGTTCAATCCCAAGAGATTTTGTAGTCTCTTTCTATAAGTCTGTTGTAAATAGCGTTCCTCTATCGGTAATGATATCTTGTGGTAGTCCATGGAGTCGGAATATTTCCCGCAGGAATATCTTGACAAATTCTTTGGGGTTCATATCGGTGTTGCAGGTTATGAAATGGCTCATTTTTGTCAAGCAGTTAATGACCACCAGGATGGCGTCATAATCGTCTGATTTCGGCAGGTCCATGATGAAGTCTATTGCTATCGATTTCCATAGTCGGTGTGGTGCCTCGTTTGGTTGTAGCAGTCCGTAGGGCGCGCGCCTTATCGCTTTCGTCCTTGGGCATGTATCGCAATTCTTGACATATCTCTTGATGTCATCCCGCATCTTTGGCCAATAATATTGTCGGGATAGTAGTTCAGTAGTTTTGCTGGTTCCGCCATGCCCAACTGCAGGGTTATTGTGATTTTGTCGTATGACATAGGTTCTGATCTCTTCGTGTTCTGGCACCCAAATCTTTCCTTGATGCCATAGGCATCCTTCCTTCCATTTACATGCCCCTAGAGCCACTCCAGTCATTTCTTTCTCTCGGTTCCTCAGGGCTTCCTGGATTGCTCTTATCTGTCTGTCTTTCGTGCTTGCTTCTCAGATGCAAAAATCTTCAGCGACAAACTTGACCACTTCCCTGGCTTCGAAGTATTGTTCTTTTGCGAGTAAGATTCTTTGTTTTTATTGGATTCTTTTGTCGTTCATTTTCGGGACATCTTCTGCTCTCCTTGTAAGGGCATCTGGTTTGCCCCCTTCCTTCCTGGGTCGGTATTGTATTTTGATATCGTATTGACTGAGGGTCTCGCTCCATCGTATTTGTCTGTCGTTGAGCTCTTTTGTCGTGGTAATTGGTACCAGGTTCTCATGGTCTGTGAGGACCAGGACATAGTGTCTGCTTCCTTTTGCATATATTCTCCATTCTTTCAAGGCTTGGACAATGGCTAAGAGCTCTTTGTCATGGATATCGTAGTTGCATTCCGCGGGCGTCATTGTTTTTAACCGGTATGCCACTGGCCTCCATTTTCTATCGCTCCCCTTCTGTGATAGAATGCCTGAGCATACATATTTTGAAGCGTCGGTCTCGATTATGATTTCCGTGGTTCGATCGTAGTGGACCAGTAGTGGGGCTGAAGTAAGTCGCTTGCGCAATTCATCAAATACTTTTTGTTGGTTCTTGGCCCAGTTCCATTTGCAGTCCTTCTTTGTCAGTTGATTGAGTGGTTTAGCTATACGGCTAAACCCTTCTATGAATCGTCGATAGAAGTTGCAGAATCCCATAGAGCACTGTATTCCTTTTTTGCTTTCGTGTAGTTTCCATTCCTATATTGCATTTGTTTTGATAGGATCAACACTGACTCAGTGTTTCTCAATGATGAAGCCTAGGTATTCGGTTCGTTCCTTGTGAAATTCTCACTTCGATGGCTTCAGTGTCAGCCCTTCTTTCTTCAAGGCTTCCATAATCATCCTGACATGGGTTCGGTGTTGTTCCAGGGTTTCTGAATATATCAGAATATCATCTAAATAGGGGATACAACAGATATCCAGAAACCTGCTGAGAATCGTATTGACCCTTCGCCGAAATGCTCCAGCTGCATTTTTGAGTCTGAATGGCATGACCGTGTAATCGTATATGCCTTATTTGGTGGTAAAGGTTGTTTTCCATTCGTCTCCATGTTTGATTCTGATGTTGTGATATGCGTTTCGGATGTCTAGTTTAGTAAAGACCTTGGCTCCTCTTAGCCTATAGAGGGCTTCTCCAATCAGTGGTAGGAGATATCGGTCTCGTTTGGTGACTTCATTGAGCCCTCGGTAGTCCACGCATAGCCTTAGCTTGCCATCTTTCTTCTTAACAAACAGGATCGGTGATCCCCAGTTTGCATAAGAGTCTCGAATCCAGCCCCGGTCCTTGTTGACCCTGATGTATTCTCTTAGTTCTTCCAGCTCTTTTTCACCCAATGGGTATAGCTTTCTTGCTGGTACTGTTTCTCCTTTCTTGAGGTTGATATCCAAGTCAACCTTTGGTCGGTGGGGTGGTAGCCGAGTTTCTTCCTCTTCCTTGACCATGTCCAGGTACTGGTGGTATTCCCTTGGTACAATGTTTCTGGTTTTATCTTTTTCTTGTCCTTTCTTGGCCTTGATAGCCAATTCGGTGCTGACATTGATCCTTTCGATCCTGGTAGGCTCGTTTGTCTTATAATCCCACTAAAGGATTCCGGTGACTTCGCTTCTTTTGTAGAACTTGCCGAATGACATAGCGGAGATCTCATTGATCTCAATTATTTGGCATTTGGAGTGGTCCGTACTTCCAAACCCTCCTGCGCCTCTCATAGTAGGAGCCACTTGCTCCACTTCCTCACATTGTCCTATGACAATCTTTTCGCATATCAACTGTACGATGCGGTCTCCCAGCTCAACTGTGTAACTGGTCTTTCACAGGTTGACCAGGACCACCTTGACTTCACCTGAGTAGTTGGCGTCGATTACTCCAGCATTGACAGTAAGGTGGTGTTTGACTGCCAATCCGCGGCGTGGAGCCACCCGCCCATAGGTGCCTTCCGGTAGACCTATAGCTATCCCGGTGTTGAGGATTCCTTGTTCTTTTGCCGGTATCATAATTCTCTCGTCTGCATACAGGTCATGTCCTGCAGCCTTGGCTGACGCCTGGGTAGGGAGTGTGGCCGTATTGCTCAATCTTTGGATTTTGATGTTCTGGACATCTTTGGCCTGGATCGTGTATAACTGTATCTTCAAGTTCTCTTCCAGGGATTCTGATTCAGGGACTAAGTCCACTGCTGGCTAGCTTTCGAGGCATACTCTGGTACACCACTCGCTATCGAACGTAATCTGATTACTTTCTCTATCGATCTTGGGGTTGTGTCTTCTTAATCATGGCAGACCTAACACTGCCTCATAGTTGGGTAAATCTGCAATTTGGAAGGTTGCCACTTCCCTATGGTTGCCGATGTCTATAGGTACTTCCGCTATATGGGTAATTGGTCCCAAAGCGCTTGTATCCCCGTCCGCAAGGTAGATTTACCATATTTCTTTCGCTTTCTTTGTTCGTATGCCGTGTTTGTTGCTGAATTCCTTGTCAATAAAGTTTTCTGTAGCGGCGGAGTCAATCATAACGTTGATGATGACTGTCTTGTCCTTGCCATGTAAACGCATTTTGACCATGGCATGGTCCTTTTCTTGTCCCAATGTTTCCGTGTTTGTAAGTGCCATGTAGATATTACCGATTCCGATGGATTTGGATTTGTTGTCCCACAGCCCATCTCTTACTGGGGACTTTCTTCGTTTCCCGACTCTTCAGGTGTTTCTCTGATCTCCTTTTCGTGTAAGTTGGTTCGTGGTTTCCAGCGATTATTGTTGGTCTTGCTGTTGAACTGCCTGGTATAGTCCTTCTCATCTCTTGCATTTCGGCAAAAACTGAATCTGTGCCCAGGTCTGGCGCATCCTTGGCACAGGTTGTTGTCCCTTCTTCTTGTGAATTCTGCTCGTGAGAGGTTTAGTTGTGGACGCGTTCTGGTAGCATCCAGGTCCATTGGGTCGCCTCGGGTTTCCATATTGTTGCCCGACTTCCAGGTTCCGTTATTGTTCCTGGGCGTTTCCTGTTGTTGGACAAAGGTACTGTTGTTTCCTTGAAGGTGCTTGATCATGTTGATCCGGTTTTTTTGTCGATTGCCTAGGCTGCAAGGGCATCGACATTTGCCGCCACTATGTGGTCCAGTGCCCATACGTCCTGGAGCATTAGGTTAATTCCTTTAAGGAATTGACGTCTTAGGGTACCATCATCCTCATTCGCCTCTGTAGCTGTGAGGCGAAAGTCGTTCCAGTATTCCGTGACTGGTTTCTTGCCTTGCCTCAGGCGGTCGAGCTTTGTCCTAGGTGCATTTTCCGCATCCACATCCCCAAACTGGTCTTTGAGGGCTGTAGTGAAATCTTGATAGGTAGTCCAGGTCTCCGGCTTGCGTCCTTCTGCAAATGGGGTTATCCAGTTTGCTCCTGCATCCCTTAAGAAGCACTTGACGTAGGTGATGCATTCCGTATGTCGTGTTTCTTATGTCGCTTCAAAGTATAATTGGATTGCACTAAGAAGGTTCGTAGTTTGGTCCTTTTTCCAGAGAAGGTAGGGGGTTTCTTGACTTTGATCCAGTTGTTGGTTGTTTCTCGCTGGTTGTTTATCAGAGTCTGGATCTCTTGGAACTGTGCAGTTGTGCATCGTGCTGGTTGAATTCCTGCTCCTCCACCGGCAGTTGCTGGTCCCGCTGCTAACATCCTTTCTGGTCTTGGGGTTTCGGGTTCCAGAGATCCTGGTTTTGAGGCAGGCTCAGGGGTCACCGGACTTGTGGTTCTTTGTTACGGGCTTCTGGATAGATTTGTGCTAATTGCTTCTTCAAGTGCTGGATCAAGTGTTGAGGTATGGATTTCTCCCTCAGTAAGGTCGATGTCGTTGTCTGTAGAGTCTGCCGTTTTGTAGTTAGGTGTTGCTTAGAGAGGCAACCAAATGTTATGATCCTATATGGTAAGCTGGTTTAGCAACAGGTAACTACTTCTCTTTGGGTTGGAGGAATATGACCAGGCCGTTGTTGTAGTCCGGTATGGGGCATGGCGCTAATCTCAGCCACCAGGGTAGGAGTACTATTGCAACGAGTAGTACTAGTCGGATTCTCACTATTGCTCTTAGGCCTATGCCTACGTTGTCTTGACAGCCGAACCCTATGGTTCCTATCGCACAACGCCAATAGAGGAATGGAGAGGTAAAGAGGTAAAGTAATTGTATAGGAAAGAACTTAGATGGTTGCGTGAAGAGTCCTAACTACATGTCGCCTAGAGGTCCTTATATAGGCACTCTTCCCCCAACCCTAACCCTGGTGACTCATACCTGTGAGTCGCACAACCTCTATGACTCATAGTGAGTCATAGTATGATATCTATCAGCTGACTCCTCTGAGTCAACTGCACTGTGTGCCACCCAATCATAACTCATAAAATAAGTCATGTGCCGTAAAGTGGTCACATGCGCAAAACCCATCACTCACAGTGTGAGTCATGTGCGAAAATCATTACATCATATGACTCACAAATGTGACTCATGCGCACGATCAACTAATCACAACATAAGAATGATTGCACAAGTGTGCATCATTTGAAACCCCATGACTTCTAATGAGTCATAGTGCGAAATATAACAACCTTGTGACTCATAACCATGAGTTTTGCGAAATCCTGCTTTGCTTAGTCACCAATCGTGACACCTTGCCTGCACCTGCCGAAGCCTACCAATCCCGTGCTATCGATTTCGCTGGCTCCTTCAACTAATCAAACAACCATACAACTATCATAGTTATTATCGATAGTATTATCTCCTACACTTATTTTATCCCACTTCAGGACTCTGGCACCTCAGAAAAAGTATTCAGCAAGGTTCAGAAGAGATATTTGATGTTCATAAACATCCCCTAAGCATAGTACTGGACTAAGACTCCCGCTTTACCTCTAAGTTGAGGTCTCAGATGATATAGTGAGTGAGAATCCAGGTCTGGATGGCAAATAAATACCAACACCAAACCAAGGGCCAGGTAGAGCGCCATATTGGCACCCTTAAAAACAGATGATGAGGAACTTCATCAACAAAAGACTGAACAACTGGTCCAATGCCCTGCCCGCAATAGCAGCAGCCATGAATGGCGTCCTCTATGAATCCTTAAGAATATCCCCATACCAAGGACATTATGGACTCCTTTGGATGCTCTTCAATCCTGTCCTCAGATTCGCACTCAAAGTACCAGCAGAGGACGAGATCTTGAATGCCCATGAGGCCACCAGGATGGAAGTTGATATGGCCAGAAAGCATGCCACATTTCGGCAGACTGTGTACGAAGACAAAAGGAGGCAGCCCTATCGAAGACTAATCAACATTGGCTCCGGAGGTCTGGTTCTTCGATGCCTTAGACTTCCGCCCCTGGAAGATCCAAGAAGCTAGAGGATCTCTGGTTTGGACCCTTTAAGGTCCTAGAGCAGGATTCTACTAGCGATAACAATAAGCTTGAATTACAAAAGAGACTTGAGTGCCAGAAGCCATACTTTCACATCTCATACCGCAAGGACTACCATAAGAACGATACCAATAGATTTGCATCCAAGAGGATGGATAGGCCGGCCCCTATACTCATCAACAATGCAGAAGAATGGGAAGTAGAGGAGATAATGGATTATCGCCTACAGAATAACTGAGTCGAGTTTGTGGTACACTAAAAAGAGTATAAAAGGACTAATAGCTCTTGAGAACCTATTGAGAACCTAGACTACTCTATGGAAATCATAGTGGAATAATGGAAAGAAGGCCACAGCCCAGAACTGATGCCTAAGATCACCTCCCACTATGTTAGGACCTCTTGGGAGCCTATAGAAGTCTCTTCAATCCCTTGCCTAAGAACTATAGCACCTAACGATTTCTGACAGCCATAAAACGATAAGGAATAAGATTCTGCACGCTCCAATGATAGCTACTTCAACACATAGGATGGTTCTATGCTATTGCCTAGGGAGAGCAGTGATGAGGCCTATTGTAACGGAATCCTACTTTGTTTCTACTATTACTACAGACTTGATGTTGGTTATTACTTATTTGGGTTTATACCTGATAAGTGCTACTAATTGGTTGTCCCTTCCTTCTTGGTCATAACTTCCTAACTGGTTATCCTTTTCTTATTTCGCTTATCAGTACTCCACCTTGCTCCTACCGATTTGGGTATCGCTATCCTCCTGCTATACCTAGTGGATTTGAATAGTAGTAGCGATCTCTTGTTCCTTCTTGTTTGCATTCCATTACTAGTTTTGTTAGCTCCATCCTGTCGGTTTTAACCCTCTGTCTTCGGAATATGGGTACCTTGTTATGCTACCTCAGTTAGCATGTTGTTGGACAGGATATTTGTGCTTTTGTTTAGTTTTCCTAGCTACAATCTTTTGTATTTAAAGAGCCTGCAATCCCTTAGGGGCTGTTTGGAAAAAAAGGTTCCTTTTCGTTTTCCCATACAAACGACCTTTTCCTGCCTTTTCCAAAAGGTAGGGAGAAAAGAAGTGTTTGGCAAATGAGGTAGCAACCTTTTCTTTCCTTTTCAAAGGGTAGGTGGCAACGAGATGGTTGCTATATAACCATCTTGTGTTTACAATTTTAAAGAGAAAATATTTTGTGTAGAATAATTATGAAAATTAAATTAATTTATATCTTAAACCACAATATTCTCAATTCATATTTCACTCTTCACAATGGCGAGCAATAATGATTCCATTGCAATCCATACAGCAATTATCCAACGTCGAATTCAGATTTCAGTCAGTGCTGCAATGTATGTTCATTTTTTCCTACCCCACTACCCGGTTCATACTTCAACCGACAGTGGAGTACGATACACTGCAGGAATTCTGCGTGGCCATCCTCGTCGTGTAATTGAAGTTATCCGGATGCCTATTACAACTCTCCTTGACCTACGCGACTGGTTGCTTGATCGAAAGCTTTTAGAATCAACACGTTATGTATCAATTGAAGAACAATTGATTATGTTCTGATGGATCATTGGCCATGGAGCAACAAATAGAGAGGCTCAAGAACAGTTTCAACATAGTAGGGAAACTATTTCCCGGTAAGTACTTGATATTAATATTTCCATAATGATTAAAATTTACTCAATCAAATTGATTTAGGCACTTTCATCGTGTGTTAAAGGCACTACTTCCCATGTATGAATCCTTTGTTCGACCACCTCCCAATAATATTCCTGCTAGCATCCGTAACGATAGGGGGAAAATGTCCACCTTCAGCGATGTGCGCGGAGCAATTGATGCTGGATATGGCCTTCGCAAAGGGTTTCTCACACCATATCGAACAGTAAGCTATCACCTGCGAGAGAAGTCCTTATCTAGCCTTCGTCTACAATCTAAAGAAGAGTTATTTAACTTGCGACATGCGCAAATACTCAATGTAATTGAGCGGATATTCAGAGTTTTACGTCGTCACTTTCATATTCTCAATACTACTCCTGAGTATGATCTTGATACACAATCACAGTTGGTTTTGGTAGCTTGTGCATTACACAACTTGATTCGCCATCGTGCTAATGGAGAGGATGATGAATTCTATATGGAAGGAGATTCCTATTTAAATAGGAATCATAATAATGTTAATGGACAACTGGATCTCAATTCAGAGGGGGACAATATGAGGGAGGATGAAAGCGAAAGGGATATGGAAGACATAGTAATTGAAAGGGATAGAAGAGATAAAAGAATGTGGAGGGACTATGTACAGTATCAAAATTGACAAGGATAGAGTGGGCTGCTCTGTCTCTCTTATGTTATATAGCTTGCAATTGAGATCTTAACCACATTTCCTCATCCTCTCCCCCATCCAAGGCTACAAATACCGCTGCCTTAACTATGTTTTCAAACAGACGATATCCACAAATTATATTCTCTGTAGACTAGCCCACTTGACCTTTATAGTTTTGCCGAAGTTTAGTAATGGCATTCTGAATAACTGATGTGCTGGTTGGAAGAACAATTGGTGTTTCCATCATCTTTTCAACTGCATTCAATAAGTGGGTTGCTGGAGTGTCTAACCGCTGACGTACTCGTCCTAGTGGTGTAAGTGGTGACTCATCTTCCTCTCGAGTCCGCTTATATTATGAAGAGCGAGAAGACGTAGTTGTATTCTCCGTCTTGGATAGGGTAGTATCAGCTGAAGAGGAATTAATGTCGTTGGAATATGAGGAACTTAGCTGAGGATAGATGGCATAACGTCCTGTAGCCTGAATGCCTTCGAAGATTTCACCCAACGCATCAAGGTTCGCAAGTGGTCTATCACGGAACTCTCGAATTGCTGGTTGCCGTTGGATTTCCATTTCCCAACCTTTGTCAGGAGCCGTGATAGTACTTGTCAAGGGATCAAAGCCAAATCCACTCATGTTCTTTATCCTTGTCCATAGCTTCCACTTTCTCGTTAGTACTTCAAGCTTTGCTTGACCCTTATCTCCTGTCAATGGTACATCACCACCAGCAATCAACTGGACAGCATCAGCAACAGCATTCCATACTTCTATCTTGAATCCATTGTCTGATCTTTTACCAGCTCTGATAGCAGCCACCAACTCACGAACCAGAATGGTAGTCGTCTCAGCAGACCAGTGGACTGCGCGTGCCCAGGGCTTCCGGGCCTTGACCTTTTTTGATGGAAAGGATGAAGGTATATTATCTTCATCATTAATCAAGGTTGGATTGTTTTGACTTCTAGTTGGAGTAGATGGAAGAGTCAGAGGAGGCGTAGAGTTGGTATTTTCGGCGATAGTTTCCGCATGGTCAGAATCTTGGTAGCGTGCTGACCTCAAGTGTTGCTCATTATCTGAAACACTACTTGAGGTTTGACTCATGATTGTATTGACAGATCTGGTAAAATATACAATCAATTTAGTAAGAATAAAGTACGAAATCATGATAAGGGTATTAAATACTGGGAGGGATTATTAGAGTCTAGTTCAGAAAAAAGTGAGTCAAGTGACTCAGTATTTGAAAACCAGGGAGGTAATTTGTCATATGACATTGATAGAAGAAGTAGTATTACTAGAGGTCAAGGTGGAGGAGGAGAAACAGCAGATTCGGTAGCTAGAGCAGTAAAGGAGCAGTAGGAGTAGCAGTAGCAGGAGCAGTAGCTGGTGGGGCAGCAGGAGTGGGAGCCGGAGGGGTAGCAGGAGTTGTAGTTGTAGCGGAAGTAGTAGCCAGATGGGTAGCAGGAGCAGTAGCAGTAAGACAAGTGGTAGCCAGAGCGATTGTAGTAGCAGGAGCGGTAGAAGGAGATGTAGCAGGAGCGGTCGAAGGAGTAGTAGAAGAAGCGGTAGAAGTAGCGGTAGAGGTAGTGGTAGAAGTAGCGGTAGAGGTAGTGGTAGAAGTAGCGGTAGAAGCAGCGGTAGAAGAGGCGGTAGAAGAGACGGTAGAAGTAGCGGTAGAAGCAGCGGTAGGTGTAGTGGTAGAGGCAGTGGTAGAAGCAGCAGTAGAAGTAGCGGTAGGAGCAGCGGTAGCAGGAGCTGTGGCCGGTGGGGCAGCAGAAGTGAGAGCCGAAGGGGTAGCAGGAGTAGTAGTAGTAGCGGAAGCAGTAGCTGGATACATAGTAGGAGTGGTAGCAGTAGCCGAAGGAGTAGCCGAAGGAGTAGCCAGAGCGATTGTACTAGTAGGAGCGGTAGAAGGAGATGTAGCACGAGTGGTAGAAGTAGTAGTAGAAGAAGCTGTAGAAGTAGCGGTAGAAGTAGCGGTAGAAGCAGTGGTAGAAGAAGCAGTAGAAGCAACGGTAGAAGTAGTGGTAGCAGGAGCAGTAGCGGGTGGGGCGGCAGGAGCAGTACCCGGGGGGTAGCAGGAGTGGTAGAAGCAGTAGCCGGATGGGTAGCAGGAGCAGTAGGAGTAGCAGAAGGTGTAAACGGAGCGATTGTCGTAGCAGGTATGGTAGAAGGAGATGTAGCCCGAGCGGTAGAAGCAGCGGTAGAGGTAGCGGTAGAAGCTGTGGTAGCAGGAGCGGTAGCCGGTGGGGTAGCAGGAGCGGTAGCCGGTGGGGTAGCAGGAGCTGTAGCTGGAGGGGCAGCAGGAGTGGTAGTAGAAGTAGTATCTGGAGATATAGTAACAGTAGTAGCAGGAGTGGTAGAAGAAGTGAGAGTGGTAGCTGGAGTGGTTGTAGGGAAGCTAGAGGGAGAAATACCTGCCATGTGAATTCCGAAAGGTTACTGTGCGGAAAAACCTTTCCACCGGGCGCCGAAAGGTAGGCGGTTGGCAACAACCTTTTCCACCGGTCAAACCTTTTCGGGGCGAAAAGGTTGCCACTTCTTCCTTTTTTACCAAACAGGCCCTTAAGGATTCGGACTCTCAAGCCTCACAGGACTATCATCTTTAATCCTACAAGTTGAATGGTCACTCTATTAGTTCCATACCTTTTGCCTTGTCTATTGAAGACCTATCCAACGACCCTACTCACCCTATCCTAATAGTATCTTCAGAGTCCCTTTAGGATTGGCGAGATACTTGAGAGTAGGTTATATTTTTTGACCTAGACTCAAGTATACCTTTAATCTTAGGCAGAGGACTGAATACACTTGTCCTACCATGGCCCGGTAGTACTAGAACGCCTCCATGTTTCCAAGAAGGCCTTGAGCGGACTCCTAGCGAGACCAGCTCACCATAGCTAGCAACCATTTCGCTTTCAAGACTTACCAGAAGGCACTATGAAAGAAGATCAGTAGCATACTCATCCTGACCCCAAAGTCAAGGGCCAGTACGCCCACCAGCACCACAATGTGAGGATTCAGAGCTATCTTCGGTGGATAGCAGCTTCAGCGAATGGGTGGACCAAGACCAAGCTCAAGCCATAGTCCAAGTTCAAGAACTAGTCCAAGAACAGCTCCACCAAGAAGTCCCATCCAAGACAGAACCAAGTTAAGAATCAGAATGAGATTCCAGTCCAGAGGACGCTCTAGGACAAGGACCTCCAGCTTCTCCACCCAGACCACCTAGTCTTCCAAGAGAACAAAGCGTACCAAGCCCTGTACCTGATGATTTACCAAGTCCACCAAGAACACCTAGTCCACC
Organism: Tuber calosporum; assembly: GCA_003316355.1. Taxonomy (NCBI): domain Eukaryota; kingdom Fungi; phylum Ascomycota; class Pezizomycetes; order Pezizales; family Tuberaceae; genus Tuber; species Tuber calosporum. The sequence continues at coordinate 21,300 of QFET01001453.1, forward strand.
AAGAACACCAAGCAATCCCAACCCTGCACCTATCGCCATGTCAGTCCCCGCAGAGAGAAATAATTGGCCTAAATGGCCAGCACTATTTACATTCACAGGAAAAGGATCACTTCGCGACCCATTTTTGAAACAACTCCTGGTTCAACACAGTCCATCGATATATCGCCAGCTTTGACATAACTGACGATGCCCCTGAAGCCGTGTAACACTATACAGCCTATTGCAGAGAGACAGCCCTCGATAAATTAACCAAATATGAAGCATACCAAGGAGACTACACAGTTGCTGAACTCAAACAGAAATTCGAGGCCTACGTCCTTCCTTCTACATCCATAGATACCATCCATGAACAGTGGTTACAAGTTAAGAAAACTACTGGCGCAAAAACAGCACAGATTACCGATACTCTAATCAGACTTGAAACCTTGAGAGACAGTCTCCCCCCAAGAACAATTTTGAACTATTCAGCGAAGCAGAGACTCCTAGATGCCATGGATATTAAGCTTAAGCGAGAAGTGAAACCACACATCACTACAGATACCACCTTTAACCTGCCAGTGGAGATAGCAGAAAAGCGAGATGCAATTGCCTACTCAACAGGAGTATATGGAAATCGTCCTGAAAATGCAACCTCTAATGTAGTTTCCCAACCAGTACCCAAGCACCCACAGAATCTCACTCAGCGAAATCAACCAGGGTTCTCCAATAATATCTCTTATTACCCAAGAGTATCCGAGGCTGAGAAGGATCGGCGCATGAGAGAAAATGACTATTACTAATATGGAAAACATGTACACTACTAGGATAACAGCTTTGAGAAGAAGAAGCATAGGAGCACCCAGCACTGAGGAAATGGAGGCCCAGCCGGATCCCGGAGACCCCAGAATGTCAGGAGAACATACCAGACCCAGGAAGACCACCCTAATGCCAAGGAATGATTCACAGTAACCACAAACCATTCAGGACCTAGTGTAACTCAATCCCAAGCCCTCGAAGCATACACCACAGTCAATGGCCATAAAGCAAAGGCATTATTAGATACAGGAACCACAGGAGACAACTTGATATCAGGAAAGTTTGTCACCTCCTACCAAATCTCTACCCAAGACCTCAAGATTCCTATAAACCTGAAGATGGAAGTTAAAGGATCACACTCACCAATCAACTATGTGGCAAAGTCTGTCATTCAGATTCACAAGGAAAGTGGCAATATCACTGAAGCCCTAGTCTGTTCCCTGGACAACTATGATATCTTCCTAGGAATGCCTTACCTTACTGAACACTATGCTGTAATAGATTGTGGAAATTTTTTTATGACCTTCCCTGAAAAAGAAATCACCTTGACCTGCAAGAAAGCCTCACATGCACGATTTTCAGCCATAAATGAAGCAGATACCCCTGACATCATTTCGAGTTTTCTACAGTATTCCCTGGCAAAGAGACAGTGGTATTACCACTATTGATAGATGTCAACCGCCACATCCAGCTGAAAGACACAATTTCAGACAATAATCCGAGATTCTTTACATTCCCAGACAAGATCATGGCAGCATACCGAGTACTAATCAAAGACGGGAAAGCAAAAGGAATTATTACACAAGCGAGGCAAACATCCCAGTCAAAATATTCCCAATGGTAAACTATAATGGCGAAATCAGACTACCTGCAGACCTTGTCCCTAGAAACAATATTCCTATAAAGAACCGTAGAGTGATTCTCAACCAAGCCATATTAATAGGAACTGTTGCCAGAGGAAAGTTAAGATCCACCATAGACCTAGCAAACTGCTAATTCCAAATTCAAGTTCTCCTCAGCGATGAGAAATACAACACCATCAACACACTTATTGGATCCTTTGCATGCAAAGTTATGCTGGAAGGAGATGCCAACGTCACTGCTACAGCTATGAGAGTGATAGAGTTTGTCCTAGATGGATTTATTGGAAAATTTGTTTGGGCATACATGCATGACATTACCATCAACTAAGAAACAGTTGAGGACCATATTTTGCACATCAAATCAGCCTTGGGAAGACTGAAGCAGCACCAAAACAAGCAATCACCAGCCAAATTCAAATTCTTCACCACCAAGCTCTCACTCCTAGGACATGTTATAGATGAAAGAGGAATTCATGCAAACCCAGAAAATATTTGATCCATCCAAGACTGGCCTACCCCAAAATTGAACAAGGATGTTCAGAGCTTTATTGGAGTTGTGATATATCATGCCCAATTCGTCCCACACCTTGCCTCCACCACTGCCTCCCTACCAGACCTAATTTTCCAAAATGTAGTTGAATGGCGACCCTTGCATGAGAAAGCCTTCAAACAGGTTAAGCACGTGGCCAAGGAGACAATTCCGCTCCGCCCCATCTCATATAAGACATCAGCTGATATAATATACCTCATTACTGACGCCTCTAAGGTTGGATCAGGAGCATGGGTTGGCCAAGGACTCTGCCTTGAGAAAGCATACTCTGCCGCATTCCACAGCAGAAAGTTTGCAACCAGTCATCTGCACTATCCTGCCCATGAATTGGAACTTTTGGCCATTGTGGATACCATTGAGGGATTCCATCTGATTCTATATGGCACAAAGTTCACTGATATGTCTGATGACCTGGCACTAATCGATTTCCAAAAACAGACTGACCTACCTTCCCACCAAACTAGATGGCACCTGTTTCTGCAAACCTATGATTTCGATATCATACACAGACCTGGCAAAGACAATGTCCTTGTAGATGCACTATCAAGGTTCTATGAAGAAACCCCTGCTAAAGAAGACCAAATACGCGAAGACCCTACAGAGAAGATACCTATAAAGACCACCTCATCCGCCATCAACAGTCAATCAAGACACTACCTCAACATCGCCTATGGTCTAGGCCCTTCTTCTGCCCCTACTCTACCAGTACCCTCTCGGATTCCTACTCCTGAATACTATTCCATGTGGAAATCACATCATGGCACCAGGCCAAACCCCTCCAGCTCCCAAGAAGTGAGTTACAAATCAGATTCTGTTGAACAAAGCATGGACAAAGCAGCCGATACCATCGACCTTGCAACCAATGTCATTCAAGGTTGTGAAATCGTCAAGACCTCCTCCTATCTCAGCAAACCTCAAGAGCAATCCCATGTCACAGTACTTAATAACGGAGCTAAAGTCCTACTGTATATCTGTAACGGAATCCTACTATGTTTCTACTATTACTACTGACTTGATGTTGGTTATTACTTATTTGGGTGTATATGTGATAAGCGCTACTATTTGGTTATCCCTTCCAAATTGGTTAAGACTTCCTAACTGGTTATTCTTTCCTTGTTTCGCTTATCATTAGCCCTCCTTACTCCTTCCTATTTGGGTATCGCTATCCTCCTGCTATACCTACTGAATTTGTATACTAGTAGCGATCTCTTGTTCCTTCCTGTTTGGATTCCATTACTTCTTTTGAAGCTCTATCCTGTCGCTTTTAACCCTCTGTTTTTGGAATATGGTGACCTTGTTATGCCCCCTCTGTTAGCAGGTTGTTGGACAGGATGTTTGCACTTTTGTTTAGTTTTCCTAGCTACAATCTTGAGTATTGAAAAAGCCTGCAATCCCTTCTGGATTCAGACTCTCAACCCACACAGGACTATCATGTTTAATACTAAAAGTTGAACGACCATGCTATTAGTTCCATACATTTTACCTTGTCTATTGAAGACCTATCCATCGACACCTCTCCCCCTATCCTTATAGTATCTTCAGAGTCCCTTTGGGATTCTCGAGATACCTGGGAGTAGGTTACATTTTTTGACCTTGACTCAAGTATACCTTTGATCTTTGGTAGAGGACTGATCACCCTTTGCCTCCCTTGACCCTGCAGTACTAGTACACCTCCCTGTTTCCAAGAAGGCCTTGAGCTAACTCTTGGCGAGACCAGCTCACCCTAGCTAGCAATAATTTCTCTATCAAGTGATACCAGAAGGCACCATACTAGAGGATCGGTAGCTTACCCATCAGGACTCCAAAGTCAAGCGCCAGTACCTCCACCTGCTCCACCATCAGAGGACTCATAACAATCTTTAGTAGATAGCAGCAGCAGTGAAGAAGAGGACCAATACCAAGCTCAAGCTCCACACCAAGTCCAAGCCCAAGCCCAAGCCCAAGTCCAAGAACAAGTCCAAGAACAGCTTATCAAGAAGTCCAATCCAAGAAAGAACCAAGCTCAGAATCAGAATCAGATTCCGGTCCCGAGGATGCTCCAGGACCAGCACCCCCAGCTTCGCCACCTAGAGCACCCTGTCTACCAACAGAACCCAGAGAACCAAGCCTTGCACCAGACGATTTTCCTAGTCTACCAAGACCACCAAGTTGACCAAGTCCGGCAAGCAATCCAAGCCCTGCACCCATCGCCATGTCAGTCCCCCCAAAGGGAAATAATCTTCCTAAATGGCCTGCACCATTTACATTTACAGGAGAATGAAAAGATCGAGACCCATTGAGAATCAACTCCTGCTTCAACACAGCCCATTGATACATCGCCAGCTTTGGCCTAACTAACTATGCCACTGAAGCTCAGCAATACTATGGAGCCTATTACAGAGAGAGAGCCCTCGATAAATTTACCCAATATGAAGCATTCTAAGGAGACCACAAAGTTGCTTGACACAAACAGATATTCGAGGCGTACTTCCTTCCTTCTGCATCTACTGATACTATCTATGAACAGTGAATACAAGTCAAGCAAACTACGGGCGGAAAACTCAGATTACCGATACTCTGATCAGACTTGAAACCTTTAGAGACAGTCTCCCACCAGGAACAATTTCGGACTATTCAGTGAAGCAGAGACTCCTAAATGCCATGGATATCAACCTCAAGCGAGAAGTGAAACTACAAATCACTTCAGATCCCTCGTTTAACCAGCTAGTGCAGAAAGCGGAAAAGCGAGATTCAATTGCTCACTCTACAGGACTCTATAGAAATCGTCAAGGAAATGCAAGCTCCAATGCAGGTTCCCACAAGCACTCAAGCGCCCCTAGAGTAACACCCAGTGAAATCAACCATGGTTCTGCAACAACACCTCCCAGTATCCAAGTGTATCTCAGGCTGAGAAGGATCGGTGCAGAAGAGACAATGAGTATTACTATTGTGTACAACATGGACACTACTCTAATAACTGCTTTGAGAAAAAGAATTATAGGAGCACCCACCAGCGTGGAAATGGAATCCCTGACGGATCCAGGTGACCCCAAAATGTCATGAGAACATACCACACCCAGGAAGACGATCCCCATGTGAAGGAATCAGTCACAGTTACCACAAACCATGGAGGACCTAGTGGAACTCAATCCCAAGCCCTCAAAGTATACATCACAGTCAATGGCCACAAAGCAAATGCACTTTTTGATACAGGAACCACTGGAGACAACTTGATATCAGGAAAGTTTGTCACTACTCACTAAATCCCTACCAGAGACCTCGAGACTCCTATCAACCTAATGATGGCAGTTAAATGGTCACGCTCAGCAATCAACTATGTTGCAAAGCCTGTCATAGAGATTGACAAGGAAAGCGGCGATATCTCTAAAGCCCTAGTCTGTTCCCTGAACAACTATGCTATCTTCTTAGGAATGCCATACCTTACATCACACCATGCTGTAATAGATTGAGGAAAATCTATTATCACCTTCCCGTATAAAGGAATCACCTTGACCTCCAAGAAAGCAACCCATGCACAATTTTCAGCAATGAATGAAGCACATGCCCCTAACTTGATTTCGGAGTTTCCTACAGTATTCCCAGGGAAGAAAACAGCGGAATTTCCATCCTTGAGAGATATCTACCGCCACATCTAGCTGAAAGACACAATTTCAGACCATAATCGGAGATTCTTCACATTCTCAGACAAGATCATGCCTACATACAGAGCATTAATCGAAGACTGGAAAGCCAAAGAAATCAATTACCCAAGCATGGCACACAGCCCAGTCAACATATTCCAAAAGCTGAAACCCAATGGCGAAATCAGGCTGCTTGCACACCTTGTACCCAGGAATGATATTACTATCAAAGACCAAGGAGCGATTCTCAACCAAGCCATGATACTCAGAACTGTTGCCTGATCAAAGTTCAGATTCACCATAGACCTAGCAAAGTGGTACATCCATATTTGAGTTCTCGCCAGCAATGAGAAAATAACACTATTAAGTCACCCTTTGGATCTTTTGCTTGCAGATTTATGCTGCAAGGAGATGCCAACGCCCTTGCTACAGCTATGAGAGTTTTAGAGTTTGTCCTAAATGGATTTATTGGAAATTTTGTTAGAGCATACATGGATGACATTACCATCTACTCAGAAACAGTTGAGGACCATATACCGCACATCAAATTAGTCTTGGGAAGACTTTAGCAGCACCAAATCAAAGCATCGTCAGCGAAGTGCAAATTCTTCGCTACCAAGCGCTCACTCCTAGAACATGAAATAGATGAGAAAGGAATTGCTGCAAACACAGAAAAAATTCGCTCCATCCAAGAGTGGCTTACACCAAAATCCAAAAAGGATGTTGAGACCTTTATTGGAGTTGTGATATATCTTGCACAGTTCCTTCCACACATTGCCTTCACAACTGCCCCCCTCTCGGACCTAATTTCCAAAGTTGTATTTGAATTGCGACCCCTGTATGAGGAAGCCTTCAAACAGGTTAAGCGCCTGACCAAGGAGACCATTCTGCTCTGCCCCATCTCATATGAGACATCAGCTGATCCAATATACCTCATTACTGACAATTCTAAGGGTGGATCAGGAGCATGGGTTGGCCATGGACCCTCCCCTGAGAAAGTATACCCTGCCGCATTCCACAGCAGAAAGTTTGCAATAAGTCAGCTGCACTACCCAGTCCATGAATTGGAACTTTTAGCCATTGTGGATGCCATGGAGGCATTCCATCTGTTTCTATATGGCACCAAGTTCAATGTTGTATCTGACAACAAAGCACTATCCTTTTTCCTGAGACCGACTGACCTACCTTACTGCCAAACAAGATGGCGCATGTTCCTGCAATCCTATGATTTCGATATCTTACACAGACCTGGCAGAGACAATGTCCTTGCAGATGCTCTATCAAGGATCTATGAAGACACCCTGGCTGAAGAGGACCAAATACTCGAAGACCTTACCGAGAAGAAACCTATAATGACCCCCTCCTCCACCATGAACAGTGTATCAAGACAGTACCTCAACATCGCCCTTGAACTAGACGCTTCTTCTACCCTCACTCTTCAAGTACCCTCTCGTATTCTTACCCCTGAACACCACTCCACGTGGAACTCACACCAAGGCACCAGCTCAAACCCCTCTAGCTCCGAACAAGCGAGTCACTACTCAGAATCTGTTGAATAAGCCATGGACAATGCAGCAGATACCCTAGAGCTTGCAACCAATTCCATTCAAGGTTGTGAAATCGTTGAGACCTCCTCCTATCTCAGCAACCCACAAGAGCCATCACATTCCACTGTACTTAATAAGCGAGCTAAAGCTCAACAGTCTGGCCTTGCGGCGAGAATTAACAATCCTACAGGAGTTATTGACCACCCACTGAATCCAGGTGCTATCACCAACTGCTTTAAATGAATCCATGATTCTATCACCCAACTGGAATCCCTTTCAGTCACCACCGCTGGAAATATTGCCCCCCGCAGCACACCTACTGAACCTGACCCTCAGTCCACCCCAGTCCCTCCTCGACCCCCAGTCAACGAAGTGGGGCGATTTCTTGAATCTAATAGACACAGAGCCATGCACTATACTGCCTGTCTCTGGGACGAATGCCAAACCCACATAAATGGAAAGAATACAGGATACTTTCCCTCAGGATCTCGCGATATTCCCGGAACCTTGCCTCCTTACTCTTCCGCCAACTTTGTCTCCCCTCATCATCCCAATCGCAGAGCAGAACACAGATGGGCTGTTCCTCCTCCCCTCCACGATGATGATGGCTATCCAGTCTTTCATACAGTTATTGATGAGGAAAAAGGAAGAGAGTTACCGGATATCTACCAAGGATGGGATCTACCTACCCCAGAAGCACCTCTCGATTATGAGGACTGCTGCTTTGATCAGCCCTCTTCACAGCTTGACCTTCCTGCTTTTCAGCTTCCCAACTACAAGAAAGGAAAGTTGTACTCCTACATTCGAAAAGCTACACAAAATGACCCTCTCCTTGTGGTAGTTACAGGGGCTATCTACACCCAGACTGGCTCTTATATGATGGAGTTCTCGTCAGAGAGGGGAAGGATGATAGTAGAGAATTGTGCATTACACATGAACAAATGGCACATATGGGTTTGCAGAAAGGTTTTGAATATGCTTCAAGACACTTCTACTCGCTCTCCATAAGGAACGATTTTAAACTGTATGTCCACAGATACGACCTATGCTAGTTCAACACGCAACCTACCACTTTCCCTGAAGGATCAGGAACCCCACACCCTTTCCCCAAGGAGCCATTCTCCTCCCTTGCAATTGACTTTGCAGGACCCTTCCCTTGCGATTTCAAGCTTGAACTCATCTTGGTTGCCTTAGATCGATTCAGTGTCTTTATCTACCGCATACCAGTCTCCCAGAACATCACAGCTATCGAAACAGCACACACCCTCATGGGGCGAGTTTTCTCCATTTATGGTTTCCCTACCGCCTTAATCTATGACAGAGACCCCAAGTTTACATCACGCTTTTGGACACAGCTTATGAAGAATCTTAATGTTGATCTCAACATAGCTACAGATTACGATCACCAGACCAATAGTTAGAGTGAGGGCATAATCAGTACTGTCCACCAAAGCCTTAGGAATCATGTCAACCCTAAAGGTACCAAGTGGGTTCGCCACTCACCTCATATCCAGTCTGCAATCAATACAGCTCCTAGCGATAGTACAGAACTCTCCCCCTTCGAAATTACCGTTGGCAGACTACCAAACCTCCTCTCAGGTGTCAGAATTCTACCCACTTCTGTACCTTCAGCAGACGAGATTGCTTCATAAATCATGAAAAATCAACAACTTGCCAGATATACACTTAAGAAGGCCAGAGCACGCCAAACTACCTCCAGCGAAAACAGAGGAAAGGATGGACCCCCAATCATCCCTAACGAAACTGAGGTTATCCTCAAGTCAGCACCCTATGTCCAGAAGGTTGGACGAAATCACTAGCTAGTTGAAGCATGGTTAGGACCTTTCTCAATAAGCGAAGGACCTGAGAGACACAAAAACTACAAACTTATACTCCCCCCAGTGATGGCAGGAATCCACCCATGGATCCATTGCCGCCATCTTGGCATTTACCTAAGACCCTACCCCTTCGCCTTCCCTGGAACACCAGAACCCATATCCAAAGAGCCTGTTACCAGCGATGCCAGAGGACAATAGCAATGGGAAATTGAAAAGACACTTAAAGATCGAATCTATTGCAGAAAGAGACAGTTCGTCATCTATTGGAAAGGCTATGACGAAATTGAAGCAACATAGTAACCCCTCAACGCCAGCACCCTCATCAGATCCTACTGGTTCGATACCTACAATGAATCTATACCTTTCAGACTCCCTTGGTCCCATGGCAAGACTTTCTCCGCCTGGACACTTCAGGTACCAGACTATGCCCCCCTCTCACCTGTGCTGGACCCTGACCGATTTTGGAAAACCTCTTCAGGACTCTGACTCCTCAGAATCCTATACCAGCACTACACTCTCTACCTTGGATGATATCTGAGATAGAAGGCTAACTGCTTCATGGTATTGTCTTGACTACTATGGGGCCAATAAAGGTGTAAGATCCTGATATTAGTGATGGATATATGTTACTTGATTCTGTTATATGTTTTTGAATTTGAGTGGAATTCTCCAAGGGCGGGTTCGTCATTAAGCTCTTTAGGATATACCTAATTGTTTTGTTTGTTTTATTTCTTTTAAGGGGAATGTAATGGAATCCTACTTTGTTTCGAGTATTACTACTCACTTGATGTTCGTTTTTAGTTATTTGAGTTTATACCTGATAAGTGCAACTATTTGGTTGTCCCTTCCTACTTGCTTATGACTTCCTAACTGGTTATTCTTTTCTTTTTTCACATATCACTAACCCTCCTAGCTCCTACCTATTTGGGTATCGCTATCCTCCTGCTATACCTTCTGGATTTGTTTAGTATTAGCGATCTCTTGTTCCTTCTTGTTTGCATTCCATTACTTGCTTTGTTAAATCCATCCTGTCGCTTTTAACCCACTGTCCTCCAAATATGGTTACCATGTTATGCTGCCTCTGTTAGCATGTTGTTGGACAGGATGTTTGTGCTTTTGTTTAGTTTTTCTTGCTACAATCTTTTATATATCAAGAGCCTGCAATCCCTTAAGGATTCAGACTCAAAAGCCTCTCATGACTATCATCTTCAATACTACAAGTTGAACAGTCACTCTATTAGTTCCATACCTTTTACCTTGTTTATTGAAGACCTTTCTATCAACGCTTCTCCCCCTATATTAATACTATCTTCTGAGTCCCTTTGGGATTCTCTAGATACTTGGGAGTAGGTTACACATATGGCTTAAAAGAGGATAAGTTTTATTCAGATTTGGGGAATGTACCATGTGTACATGTTCTGGTACCTCTATTAGCACTCTCGTTAGCCTGTCCTTTTTCTGATTACATTCATTTGATTCGATTTCTTTGGTATTTGATTTCCCTACCTGTATCTCTAGATTCCAGCTACCTGATTACTGTATGACTTGTAGGATCAGTAGGATTGTACCCCTAGAGTTCCACGGGAAGGAACAGGTCATGTATACCGGAAGTAGGACAGAGGCAGTGTTGTGGGAAAGCCCCAGGCTTTCCAGGACTCCAGCAGGGCCACAGGATTCCAGTAGCTGTACAATCACTGGAAATGATACTGGCTGCGGGTTTTCAGATCCTCATCTGTTGCAGGAAAGATTTCATGTATTTAAGAGTGGTCTCCTGACTAGCAGGAGAGATCAGACTTCTGACAGATGCCTAGACAGTATATACACTTGGTTGAACAGCGATCCTATTGTTCCCCTTCGCTCTATAAACCACTCTATTATACTCCCCTTATCTTCGCCTCTCCACAGGTCTCCCTTAGACACCAATGCGATTGCAGGCTTCTGCTTAGGCTCTATTGTCTAACTGTTCACACAGGCTAGCGCCTGTTCCATATCTCAACACAACCTCAACAAGCGTCCCTGTTTCAGGTCAAAGCCATGGTGGACAGCTGCATTGTTGCAGCTCCACCTGGCGTTCAACAAAAGACTATGGATGTCCCGCTTATCTCCATCGTGGATAGTATCTGACGCCGTCTGTGCCTCCTGCCCTGTATACTTCAAGGCTATTAAAAGGGCCATAGCAACACTCTAGAATATATTTCTCTCCTCTCTGGACTCAAAGTCACTCTGGGCTGCCAATTTGCAAGTTGCCGCCCTTCTGACTGCTTCCCCTCTTTCCCCTATGCTTTCTCACCATGTGAGGTTAATCCCTCCCACTTACATAATTTTTCCCCCCCCCAGGATCCCTAACCTAACCAGTCTATCCTTTGTCCATTAAGAGTTTTTTACCCACTTCACTAACAGGAAGTCTCCAAGGCCCTCTGCAAATCCTCCATCACCTCCACCCCCGGCTCTGACCTGATTCCCTATAGTGTCTGCAAAATGGTCAATCACATCAACACTTCCTCTCTTACCTCCCTCCTGGGTCTTCACTTGACCTATAGTTTCCAACCTCCTACACTGATAAAGGCCATAGCATCATCCTCTCCAAGTCTGGCAAGTCTGATCACAGCTCTCCATTCTCCTTTCTAGTCATTTTCCACCTAGATATAGTTTCTAAGATCCTGGAGAGGATAATTGCCACCCAGCTATCACTTATGGCTCGCACAGTCGGCCACATCCACCCCACCCAATCAGGGTCCCGTATGGGACCCATTACGTTCGATGTCTGTGCCGTCCTCATACCTGAACTACACATTCTCCAACAATGCCCCCTTAAGACCTCTACTCATTTCCTTCACATCAAATAGGCTTTGATAATATATCATCTGGTTGTTTACCCTCCCTACTCCTCACTAAGGGTGTATCTCCTTATATGGTTTATTTTGTTTACTCAATTTCTGACTGACGGCAAATGTTGCCTAATTTTGCAGGGATCTCCTAATGCTTTTTTTACCTGTTCAAGTGGGCACCCCTCAAGGCTCCCCCATCTCTGCTTTATTATATCTTATTTATATATCTTCCCAACATTTATCCATCCCCAAGAGGATTAGGTTTTCTCATATTAATGATTTTACAGTCACTGTTAGATCTGGGTCATACCGGAGGAAAACACAACATCTTTAGCATTACTACACTCGTCTCTGCATAAAGGCCTCCCCCCTGTGAGTCTCCTTCTCCCTCCCCTAAACAGAACTTATTCACTGGTCCACCCACGTGACCACTCTCCTACCTGACTGGCCCCTGTCCCTCCTGATATCTGCCTCATCTGTCCTTCTTTTATAGTTCGATGGCTAGGATACTGGTTCTCCCCCTCTGGGCATCGGTATTGTCCCCAACCTCAACCACAGGCTAGCTATGGGCCTGCGCTTACCTATCCTTACTAATGGAGCAGACATCCTCGTTCCCAATGCCACCTTGCTGGGGAAGATGGAGCTCTTCTGGAGAAAGGTACAACACTTGGTTACCAATCACTTCTCATCAACTCTAGTATCTATCCTTCCCTGCAAGCCTTGCCTCCCCACCTTGAACTCAGCTCTTCCCCATAGAGACAAGATTGTTGCACTTCGCCTTGCCTGCTTCCCTCCTGAAATCCATCTTGTGGCCGCTTGCCTGCCCTGGTCTTTTCCATCTTACTCCTCCTACAGAGAAGAGAATTCTCCATCCCCCCTCCTTCGAGGCCTTAGAGCCAACTACATCCCCCGACACTGAGATCAACCAAGACCCCTACCTTCTGTCCACTCCTACCTCTCCATCATTGAGATGTGATATCCCCTGGTCAAGGTGCTCAAAGGCTTAGTCAAACTCCATCACATAAATTCTCACCTCCTGCCAGGTACAGTCCACACACCCTTACTGCTGAAACCTGGAGCGGTCTTCTACAAACGATTCAAGGATGACTTGAGAAAGGACCTCCTCCCAGACTGGACACACCTGTCCCAACCACCCATTTACTACCAAAACAAGCCTTTCCTGTGCCCACATGCATATATGGGTCTCAATTGCTTTACGGCTGGATATATCCATCAAATGCATGCTGGCTATAGGCATCTTGTAGCCCAATCCTCCTAGAGTGATTCTGACCGCTCCCCCGCCTGCCCTACCTGTGACTAAAGGGATGAGGAGTTTGAGCATGTGATCATCCACTACACCTCCAAGTATCACACATACCAACTTTACCTTCTGAGGCTATCCTCTATAGGTTCTGACTCTCCCCTTTGGGCTGACCTCAACCTGATCTTGTGTCTCACCTCCTACATCTGTGCCCCCCATCCTAACTTTCCACCCTCTATCCCTGCACTAATCACTGCCGCCCCTTCCTCTTCCTCTGGCAATAACTCAGATTCAGGAGTGCTTTTCTTTCCTGATGTTTATCTTTCCTTACCATTATGATTTCCTAGGGTATTATTTGATTATATATATACCTAAGTATTCGCCATAGTTAGGCATGGTGACGGTCCGGTCATCAATAGGGGAGAACTTGTTTTGTTATTTCTTTTATTTTGCACATTTATGATTAATGTTTGGTTTATGCCATAGCTAGCACCCTATACAGGTTCGCATACCTCAACAGCCAATATATTAGATAATCAAAAAAAAAATCCTCTCATGGTAGTTAGGGGATCATCAAGTTATGGACAAGAGGCTTTAACAATATATTAAGTTAATCAGTTATACATTTAACAAGCCTTCAAGAACCTTTATCTTTTATCATATATTGTACCCAGCTTTCATGACAGTTCTCTAATTCTGTTGATACGAGCATGGCCTAGACAATTATATAGTACTGCATTGGCTACCCCATTACAACTACCTTCAGGGAAAACTGAACAAAGGATGGGCTCTCAATCTTCTATAATAAAATTGAAGTTATCCGCAGGGGCTGCACCATATATCCATAAGGTTGGATGAAACCACAAGCTAATTGAACCTAGGTTAGGACCTTTCTCAGTTAGTGAAGGACCTGACTGATACAATAACTCCAAACTCCTACTCCCCCAACTGATTGCAGAATTCCACCCTTAGATCCATCATGGCAATCTTTGCATTTACTTAAGACCAAAACCCTCAGGCTTGCCCAAAACACTAGAACACTTATCCCAAGATCTTGTTACCATAGATGCTAGTGGGCAAGAGCAATGGGAGATCTAAAAGTAAGTCAATGATAGAATTCATCACAGTGTTACACATATAGGATAGGGTACTAGACTTTCGAGTCTAAAGATGTGATGGTATATAGCGCTGGGAGGTGACTATATTGACTACAACCCACACTGGCAAGAAGTAGGATCGTATCCAGAACTACTCAGCCTCGGTGAAAGATGACAGAGTAATTTATCCAAGTGGATCTATTACGTATTCTGCATTCTTGGTAATCCGAATGCATCTGCACATGAGTGGATATATCCAGGAAAGACAACCATCCAGACTGATCACCTGGTATTCTGTATGATGTTCGCCAATGGGCGGCATCAATTTGAACTTAGTTCATTTAGCAAAGAGATCGAAGGCTATCTACAGGTGGAGTGCTTGACACCCTCAGACAACTAGATAGTCCAGGGGATCATTTGCTGTAGTGAGGTCATACATCTTCAGGGTCAAATAGTGTTCCCACTGTTTAGACCATGGCCGAAGTTCCAAGGATACTTCTTTTATATGGCCAACCTAAGTACTGGGAAAAGTGTATATATAGTTAGCAGTCCCCCGTAGTTAAGGGAACACTGCACGCCCTTTATTTTCCTCCCGCTTGAAACTCTTGCCCTATTTAGCCGAACAAAACTTCGCCCTTTTGTGTGGCAACATCCACCACACACCAAATCTTGCCCCTCACTTAAGCTTCACTCTTTAGCGACACAGCCCCACTTCCTGTGTAACAGTGATGGCCACAGCTTCCCCTGGCCCCTCCAGGTCAGCCTCGCGCACGCAGCACCGCACAGCCCCCTACTCAACCTACTCCTCCCGGGCCAGCACCCCTGGACTCCTCCCCGAACACCTGATTGCAACCCAGAACCTCCTGGACGCTATAGTTACCCAGTTCAGCCTCTCCAAGGAATCCTTCCCTGCGTTTGACAACTCCCTCCTCCACAACCTTTCCGACGGGGAAGCC